>CAEMYA010002102.1:110699-134592 GCA_903131615.1 Diplodus sargus
CTCACAGTTCAGTGATGACGATGACGAAGGGGACGCGCGGCCTCGAGTCTATTATGAAGACGATGCCAATGAGCACCTGGAGGGCGAGGAGCCGGACTACAGCACCTCGCAAGGTGATGACCCGTGAAAAGCCTCCGTGCCAATATGGTGGACTATAGAATATAGCACCATAGATGCTGAACATCATGTAGTACGACGTGTTACGATCGGTTAATCTATGTTATTGATGTAGTTCCTCTCCCTCGCCTGTCACCACAGAGGACGACATCAGAGAAAGCAGTCCGTCGATGAGATTCAACAAAGCCTGCCTGAAGAACGTCTTCACCGTTGTCCTCATCTTCGTCTACCTGCTGCTGACGGCGGTTGCCATCTTCCTGGCCTACCAGACCATCCATGAGTTCATGGAGAAGCTCAACAACCCCGTGATGTCCGTCACCTACAAAGAGGTCGACAGGTTTTCCCCCCCAGGTTTGTGTAATTAAAACATACACTGGGTAATCGGCTTGATGGTAGTTGTTTGTAAAACAGCTAACAATGTTTCTGTGTGTGTTCCTCGAGCAGGTATCGCTCTGTTCCCTGGCAACGCCGAGCTATTGAGCTGCAGACATCACTACCACGACTACATCCCGCCTTTAGTGAACCCGGGCAAACCTCAGATCGGAGACTGCTGGTTTCAAGAAGTGACTTACTTTGGACCATTTACCAATGAATCTGAGGTCAGCCATTCAAACATTGAAACAGAATTTGATTTATGGTTCTCTTGTGGTTTTGCATCCCAGGTCCCAAGTCATTCTCGTCTTTTTTGTCATCACAGAGAAAAGCTCTGGTGGTCCGCGGCCCGTCTGACGTCAGGAACAAAGAGCTGATCTTCATGCAGTTCAGTCAAAATCAAACGGAGGAGGACTTCAGCGGCATCACTTACATGCTTTTTGCCAAGTATCATGACTTTGCTAAAAGGTAAATGTGAAACAACAAAAATACCTCCAGTGATGTCTGACTAGTGTCGTAGTTGTGATCCCCGTCTCTGGTGTCACCCTGGTGACACACTGCCGTTTGCATGCGGGGATCCTGCGCCAATTCTCCGCCTCCTCCTCTGTGTGAAAGTTTCAGATGCACTCAACTTTATAAAGAAACATTTCCCACAAAACAACGTAGTAACTGTAACTTTCTTTGGCAACTTATATGTGGAAAAAAAAATACTACAGCTGTCCGTGGAGAAGCGTCTGTCTTCCTGTCTGTCCTCTCGCCTTTCCAACCGACTCTTCGTCACATTTCTGCCAGAAAAACAGCGTCTGTCGCTGGCAAAAAAACGTAAACTCACTAAGTGTTTGTGATGAAAATAAATCGCCGCGACTGTCAGCTCTCCAGACAGAGACCTCCGTCCCTGCGAGTGAGAAAGTCAGAAAGCTTCCAGTTTAAAGAACGTACCTTTGTCACTTTCGAGGATGTTTGGTGGGTCAGGATCTCAAAACGTTATAACAGCATCCACATGATTATAAGATGTCTGCAGGTTTAGATTGACAGGGGGGACACCGGGGAAACACCTTGAAAACACACCGACATCGTCATCATGACGTGGACCGTCGCGCCTTTTTAGGAGCCGCAGTGTGAATTACACAGCGATTCATCTTTAAGGCGGAGATGCTTCGCTCTGTTTGAATCGCCATCGGTGTCTTCCACACATGTGTATTCATTTATGTCAGCAATGTCAGTAAAAAGCAGAAATAGTCTACTTTCAGCCTTCCTTTCAAGACAATGCTAGCAAAACAGGGACCCGACTTTGACCGAACATCGGAGCGTTCAACCCTCTTTTTGTTTTACTTTCTATCGCTCTCCCTCTTCACCTTCTTAGCCTCCTTTTTTTTCTTTTGCAGTGTTTTACAGTTATCATAGTTGTTAAACCGTTGCTTGGGGATAGAAACCAGGGTAAACAGGTTTGGTTGTGCAATGACATACATTTGTGCCGTAATTTTCCCTTCATTATTACATTTTTCTACAACCATTACACTGTGCATGCTTCGTTAAGTTAAAGCATAACGTTTTCTGCTGCCAGTTTAAGTAAAACACTACGTGACCTACAGCTCAGATTAAATAACATTACCATTGCGTTCATGGAACCGAGTGTTTTGTTGCAGGCTGTTGAACCCGTCTGATGGGAAAACGTTTATTTGCTTTATAACTTCAGTGTTTACTTGTGCTTTTCTGCCTCTCAAGTGCAAATAGGTCCAAGTTTATGAGGGACTGTGAGAGGAATTACTCCATGTGGACCTTCTCCGGAGGATTCAGAACCTGGGTCAAGATGTCTTTGGTGAAGACGTCGGGGAACAGAAGCGAATCTGTCGAGTTTCGGCAAGAGGTATATATATATATATTCTAACCAGTGAACTTACTGGCATGCATGATGCAGAAGCATTAACTCGATTTCTGTTAACTCTTCTAGTCCACCGTGGTGACGTTCAATGACAAAAGGCCGATAGAAGAGAAAACCAATCAGCTCTTCTTTGTTGTCTTTGAATGGCGCGATCCTTATATACAAGAAATCCGGCTGGTAAGTTCCCGGAGACATTTTCCTCCTCATTAAAATGTCTCAGGTCCTCATCAGTGTGTCACGATTATTTCTTACTTCCGGACAGCTTGTGACTGCAAACCCCTGGAGCTCGGTGGCGATCCTCTGTGGCGTCTTCATGGCTCTCTTCAAGGCTGCTAATTTTGCCAAACTCTCTATTCAGTGGATCATCAGGATGCGAAAGAGGCACCTAAGGCACAAACAACGTGAAATGAATCCAATTACTGACAACTGACGTGATGACACAATTCATCCAAGTGATTGATCTGCGTTTGTATTTTTTAACATGATTGCGTTTTATGAGGTCGCCGCTCGCGCATTTTGTAATCACTGTTGAGGATTGTCGGCACTGAGGAATGATCGTTCAGCACACAGTGATGTGTTGAGGCTGAATGTCACTGCTAGATTTATCATCACCTTTGACAAGAATTTAGTGAAATTTTAGTTGCTGTTGCATTTCAAGAGAAAAGCTATTCCATAAACATTCCTGGAAGTTGTATTTTTGTACACACGTCGAAGAAAATGTTGCTGACGCTGAATCATTGAGAGTGTTTGTTCTGGGTTTAGAACTTTTTAAAGGATGTTTAAAAGCTTTCAGGTTTAAAACTGAGAAAAATGTGAACTTTGGTCAAAATGTTGCTGGATTTTAGATATATACCAATTTTATATACGTTCATAACTCAAAGGGAATTTACCAGGAACTACTTTTCTTCGGTCAGCTTGATTATTTCTGTTCATTTATGCACTGTTTAGGTCAAATCTGTCTGCTGTCTTTTGTGTTTGATTTTAACATAATGTAGAAATGTATCATCAGTGTGCTCTTCAAAATTTACTTGAATTCATGTCTTAATCGTTCAATGTACTATGTTCTATGAAGTTTTGGAAAATAAAGATATATTTTTATGCCTTAAGATAGTTATTCCTTAAGCACACTCTGTTATGATGAGGAGGAATAACCTTATCAGATGAGGGCTTAAAATGTCATGGCACTAAAAACTGCAATTGAGTACACATTTTGAATGATATGAATAAGTTAAATACATCCACCTTTGCATTATGGAGCAGAAACACATTAAGAAATGTAGAAGGAAAAATAATAATATATTTTCTCTGGAGATAAATGGCGGGGAAATGGGGGAAAAGGGGATATTTTCCAGAAAAAAGATAATAAATTGAAAATTTTAGGGGAAAGTTAATAAATACAGATGTAAATAAATGCCTGACTATCTTAAAAAGCGCTATAAAAAATGAAATATATCATTATCATTATTGCTAAAACATAAATATCAATTAATAAATACCTACAGTTATCATGATGTTATGTTGATACATTTAATAGCATATTTATTAAACAATTGTTTTTTCATTTAACATCAGTCCTCCATACATACTAAGTTTTCTAAACAAACTAAAACTGCACATTTAGACTAAACGTTTCAGCTCAAACTGCCTTTTCCCTGAACAGAGATGCTCCTGAACGCATCGCCGTGGAGCCGCACACTTCCGCTCCGGCAGGGGGCGCTGTGCATTTCGAAGTTGGACAATAAACCCCACGAAGAAGAAAGCTCCCGTTTGGTGGGGGCGGTGTTGTTTTTAGCCTCGGCGGTGGATGAGAATGCTGTAGTCTCACACACATTTGGATGTAAAAAAGGTATCCAATAAGTCAGTTTCTATAAAGTATAAAAACATTATACCTCAGCTGCACTCGCAACGCGTTTATGATTAGTAAATCATTGAGCTGCGTTGGTGCTGTTATGGTTGTGTCGCTGGCTAGCATGCTGTTGCTAGCTTGCTAACCTACCAGCTAACTATGTAATAGATCGTACTCAGTGTTTCTGTTTTACTGTAAGTCTACCAGAGTTCATAGTTCATATATGTTGATCTGATTTTCATTTTTGCTCATCGGTCCAGTTTTTATAGAGACAGGATATCGTTTATGATAATACTATCGGGCAGTTAGCTACAGCTATGCTAACAACAAACAAGGACCCAACCCTTTGCTAGCTGGCCAACTTAATATAATGCAGATTATTCAATGTTATTAAGCTCTGAAGTAACACCGTTTGTATTCTACTAACATTGCATAACTTCTAACATCCGACATAGTTGTCATCCAAATTGCACGCATGTTATGCAACTTCTTGTGCTGCACACAACTGTTAGCAAGCTAACTCAACTGAACAAATCACTTTGTTTTGTGCAGACTTGAGCTTGCAGCTTGTTGTTCTTCTGTTTTCTGCGCCATTGCATGCAAATTGGCGTGTACTCTTAACTTACACGTTGCCTTCTCTCACGTTAGTGGCTAATGTCACTGTTGAGAGATCAGATTTGGTACCTTGCACTGTTCTTCATGCTGCCCCCTAGACATGCAGTGCCTGAGACAGAGGATATGACCCATGGATCATGCTGATATCATAAATAGCTTCGCTCTGGGAGTAAAGGGGAAATGGTGATGGAAGGTATTGTGAGGCATGTCATAAACAGAATATAAACCTACTGAAGACTATGAGGTCTCCAGACCTTACCCGTGGTCATTATTGGACTTATTCTGAGTTAAACTTTGCTCTCTGCCTGATTTCTCACTTGATATAGTTAAAGGTAAGCAAGTTATATAGATATTAATAAGACACTACCTTATATAATAACAGTAAAGACACATTTATAGATGTTGTCTTGGGCTGCACAATATAAAATCTATAAAAGAAAACCTGATGGCGTGACATGTGTTTGGGTCTGCACCAAATACATATATTCTTGTATCTGGGGATTAAGATTTGTAGGCCAGGACGCCTCTGCAGAACTGCAGTACTTCATTATAATGCTTTTTTTTTGCACATACTTGACCTTTATAAGAAATGGCAGCTTTTGGATTTGGTTACAGCTCTTGGCCATATTGTGATTCAGATAATATCAAGATTTATTGTTCAGCCAGAGTTTTTTTCTGTCTTAAACATAATGTTTCGGCCAGATTAGCTTGTACAAGGTCAAAAAGACACAATACCGATAACTCCTTTGTGTACCATTATCCACAAATATCCTGAGTTGTATCTTGAAATGGCATAAAAGAGTTATTATTTTCTATCAAGCCAAGTGTCGCACTTTCTTCCGCTTTCTTGGCCGCTCAGAATCCCCATCAGGGCCTTGTTGGCTGTTTGCTGTAGGATTGTTAAACTGCCAATTTTCTATTTTGTGTGAACATTTGTCTTTGGTAGCCGACAGATTTGATTTAGAAAAAGCTCTTAAATTATGTTATGTTCTTTAACTGCCAATTTGACTTTTTACTTGAAGAAGTCCAAAATATTGTGAGTTAATCTCAGTCGGCAGAGATCTTTACTTTTCATGAATGGATTTTTAGGGATGCACAGGTTTTTTGGCAAAACGTCGGTATTGACCAATGGCACGTTCATGAGCTGTCGACATCTCTGCCGTCAGTTTGTAAGGCTGTGTGAGTGTAAAATCATTCTCATTGAGTAGGCAGTTGCGTAAGAGGCTGTAAAAGCTTTTGAATCATTTACTTTAAAAAAAAATCTTTATTTGAAAGGAGGTTATATAAAAGGCTGTGTCATAGATTTGTCTGATATGATTTGTGCAAAGTGAGAAATGAGACTGAATGACTTTCAGGCAGTTTAGTTATTTCTTTGCTTTCCTGCCAAAAGGGGGAATGAATAACAAAAAACAAAAATCCAACAATAATCTGTCAGCTTTTAATTTTAAGCATTGGTACTGGCTCATAATTTCCCAATCATTGCATCACTAGTTGCTTTTACTTCATCCTGCACCTGCATAAAAACTTTCTGGATGTTCATGCTGGTTTCTTTTATTTTTTTAACTTCAGATTTTAGGGTTCAATTCCCAAAACCTCAACGTGTTTGCTTTTGTTTGTTTTTCTGTTTGAATTTTATTTAGTCAGCAAACTTTTAAAACTTTTCTCCATGTCAAAATGTATAACCATTAACATTTTAGCTGAGAAGGGGCACTTGTGTGGTCAGTGGCATCTTGAGAAGGTGATACAGCCACGGACGTATTTTCACCGGCCTCTGACTCGTGGCCGGCGTTAGTTTCCCACCCTGTTTGTGAACGTTAAACAAGTCTAGACATAGCTCTGATGCTGCCTGCTGGCCAGAGAGCTGCTCCATCAGCAGACTGGAATTAGTACAGTGTCCAAGTTGAACTCTGCTTTGGTATTTGGGTTGTGGTGCAGAGGCATGTTGTTGCATAGCTAGGTGTCGTTGTTCAGAGAAAATGAGCCTTGAGTTCCTTCAACTCTGTTGGTTTGACAAGTCTGAGTTGATGCTCAGAGCTCAGCTACAAAAATGTACTGCACAGAATTATTTCTGAATGATAAAACACATATATGTTTATAATTCTAGATTGTTTAACAGAACTCCGTGGCCCTGTCCTTGATGATTGATTAGTCCTTTAACTGATTTAATTCTCTTTATCAACAGTAATGGGCTGATTGCAACTTGTGTTCAAGATGGCGAAAGACAGAACGTGCATCCTCTGTGAAACAGTCCACAACTCCAAGCAGGTAATTCACCCTTGAACATGATTTTCACCCTATAGATGTGTAAATACTTTACGATTTTATCTTATACAACCATGATGTCACATTCCTGCATTTTGGGCATTATGTGAGGCATTAATGTTGCTGGTATTGGTATCCAAAACCCCTGATATTAAGGGTCTGACCAGTAATCAATAAGATAAGCTTTGTTTTCATTGTGTGTCTGCAGGAGATGGATGAGCACATGAGAAGTATGCTGCACCACCGAGAGCTGGAGAAGCTCAAAGGCCGGTGAGTTGTTGTTAATCCAGGATTCATAAGGAGGCTGGAAACCCTTTAAAATGCTTGAATTTTTGAGTTTCCAAGATTTAAAAAATTGCATGAATTATGGATAAAGTACATAAAACTGCTTTTACTTTCAGAATACGTTGTTTTATAGGTGCCAGCCAGGTTATTCAGAATACCAAATGTACTTACAGACAGGTGACACATTTTGAAACATGAAACTTTTTCCTGTTTTTCTTTAATTACTGTTGTGTATGTTAACCTTTGTAATTTCCCCCCTTAAAACATAATTATAAGAGGCTTGAAAAGTGCCTGAATTCGACTTTGGAAAAATTGCATGAACCCTGTTAATCTTAGACATCTGGGTCACAACATTTAGCAGAATATTTTGTATCATACTTTAGACTATAATTACATTGTATTCAATACACTATTAGTAAATGAATTGGTAATGTTAAAACAGAAGCTTTGACTTTGTTTCGAGACTTTTCTCCAAATCTATTTGGGTCACGAGGCACGTGTGCACGCGGGCACGTGTTCCTCAGTTATCAGGCGACTGGATATATGGGCAGCTGTCTCAACTGTGGCACATATATTTAGACACAATCTCTCCGGAACAACAGGCATGACCGATAGAAGGCAACTGGCTATCTTGTGACCCCCCTGTAGATTACCAAGAGTATGTGGCCTGTCGCTGAGATGGAGGAATCTGGAGTGGAGCAAACACTGATGAAAGGAACAAAGTTGTTGCTAAGATACAGGGATTTCATATTAACACTGAAGTCAGAGTCAGGTTTGCTGATTCACAGAAGGTTAACCCAGGTGAACACGGCTCCAACACAGCTAGTTAGCTAGCTAACTAGTTGACAAGTAATTGATATTCGATTTGAACTTGTCTGTAAGGAGGGAAAGTGTGTCAGATGAGGCAGCAAAGTCATTTCTCCACCAAGAAGGTGACAAGTGCATCGTGGTTTAGAAAGCTGCCTGCCCAAGAAGTGTGATGGCTGAAGCTTAACTTTAAATACAGCTTGATTGAGCTCTATGTGCGGTTTGTGCTGACTGACAAATTTCAATTTCAGCAGAGGAATTCATCATCGCTAAGTCAGGTTTCATTTTGCTCCGCCGCTGCAGCTGAGAAAATCTTGTCAAAAAGAAAAAGTAACCTGATCTCACTGACGAGGTGTTTGCCAACTGCACGAGAGGTCGGAAAATGGCAGCATGCCTTGACACAGATTTGAAAAAGAAAATGAGAGGGAGCCGGCGGAGTCACTGCCCCTATCAGAATTACAGGATGACATACTTGGGAGAGGTTTTGAAGCGGAGGCTGTGGGCAGCAGCTGCACAGGGCTCCGGTTACACTGGCTTTGCACGGGATTGGTCAGCAGGATGCTCGGGCCTGTTCTAATAACACATGCTGGTCTGGAGGGGGGCCGGATCCTGGCTCTCACAGAGCAGTGTGAGGTCAAATACAGACATTGCCTTCTGTAGAGTCTCAGAGCGCAGCGGACACCATCATGAAAGCGCACTAGGCTGAGGGCGCCGTGCCTCTCTCCCCTCCACAGCGCTGTGCTGCGTGGCTTGTTGGTGCCTGGACATAAACAGCTAGATTAACATGCTGTCTGGGTCCAGCCTGGCTGCTCCGCCTGCCCTCGCTCTGCCACCCATGGCCTGCTGAAGAAAGAAAAAAAAACCAGGATCAGGAAGATAAAGATTTTAACTTTATTTTTTAAGAAGAGAAATTAATAAGTTAGCTACCTCCTGATCTGTGACGTATAGAGAATTCGGTTATTTTCCAAGGATTGTTGAGTATTCTCCTCTCCTTGTTTTAATTTTTTTGACTTTGAAGTAACGGAAAGTAGAGCCAGAGAACGTTGTCGCAGGCTCTGCAGGCAAGAGAACCAAGACCACGCAAGATCAGAACGATGCCTGAAGGAACGATTGAACGCCCGCTCTCGCCTTCCCTCCCCAGGGACTGCGGACACGAGTGCAGAGTGTGCAAGGTGACGGTGGTGAGCCTGACCGACTACGCCAGCCACATCTCCAGTCCCTCGCACAAGCAGAACGTGGAGGCTGCGGAGCAAAAGCATGCTGGGAACGACCGGGACGAGGACTACTTCGATCAGGTTTTGGTGGATCTGATTGAGAAGAGAAAAGAACAGATCAGGTAAGAAAGTCATGCTATTGATGCACATTAAAACATGTTTTATTAACATTTAAGATGAGGGAATGATAGCCTGTTGTGGTAGTATTTACAAAAGATCATCAAAATAGTAATCTGTATAGTTATTTATCTGTGAAAACATACTTATTTATCAAAGTTATTTTCTTTACAATGCCTATAATAAACTGTTTATTACAATATTTGTCTGAAAATGTGACATTTTTGGATGATTTTTAAGTAAAACAGTCTTAAAATTTGTCAACATGGCGTCCGGCCACTAAACCAGGACCCATAAGAAATGTTGCCGTGCGTAAGACTCAGTTTCGATGGTCCATCACAATGCTTCTTTGATTAACTGGCTAAGTTTATAATCTTTTTCTGATTTGACCACAGATATGAGGGTAAGTCAGAGCTCACGAGCGCTCGTTTGTGTGTACATGAGCCATGTATAGTCACATTTTGCTCCGTGGCGCTCACGGGCCTGTTTTAGCTGCTGCTTCACATTAAGCTGCGGCTGGAGTCGAATATCAAGACCGCAGCCTAAAAAAAGCTTGACTGCACTCACAAAGTTCAGACACTGCCTCGAGTTTTCTGCCCTTTAGAAACTGTGCAAAAAAAAACACAGACAGACAGACCTTCACTCCACCCTGTCACGTCCCCAGTTACTGAATTATTTATTAGATTTTCCTTTGATATGTAGTTGTGATTTGTGTCAAGACTGTTGAAGGCTGAAGCTGCTGTCCAGCTGTCAGCTTGTCACATGCCAGATCTTTTCCCTCTGCAGGAAAGTCACATTGTGAATCAAACCATGACACCTGACAACAGTGTGCCAGGAAATAGAGTTGCCAGGCAGACTTTTTATGTCTTGTAGACCAGATTGTGCATCTGAAATAAAGATTTTTATGCCGTTTCCAGTTGCAGCCAAGTAATCTTTTACCTGTATAAAGTAATTTTTGCCACTTGGGAGCAGCAGAAACGAGCTGTGAACACATTTTTCTGTCTTTTATTTGTAGAAAAGACAAAGAGGCTGCTGCCGCAAAGCTGGCACAAGAAGAAGACGAGCGAAAACGGAAGGAGGAGTTTCAGCGGAGGTTAAAAGAAGCTAAGGAGCATTACCAGCGGAACTGTGGCTGGCAGCAGCCAATGCAGGGGTTCAGTGGATCCACTCAACAAAGTTCTTGGTACAGAGGCAACAGATATAATGCCAGACCTGGAGAGGCACGACCCTGGCACAATAAACAGGGTAAGAGCGCCACCTGGCATGCACAGGAGCCTCCCAACTATCAGAACTGGTCATCTGGAGAGTTTACTGGTGGGAGTTTGCACAGTCAGGAAGGCTGGGGCAACAAGCAGTGGGATCAGGGTCAACGAAGTCGACTGCCTTGGCTCAGCAACGGAGGCAGCAGCAACGGGGTCTATGGCCGAAACAATATTTCACAGTGCCAACAGAGAAGCCGGCCTCTGAGCCTTCTGGGGCCTCCTCCGATGTATCCACCTGCACCCACTTTTTTTGCCCAGGCTCTGAACCAGTTTCAAAATCCAGGCAATGATCAGGAAGTTCAGCAAGACGATGGGCTCCAGAATGGGGAGGGCCAGACGGCAGAGCCCGACCACAACTGCAGTAAGAGCTCGAAGGCTTTTGGTAGCAATCCGAAGCTGGACAAAGCCTGTCGCTGGTCACCGTATCCAGTCACCAAGGGTTTTGAATCTGCACCCCATAAGGACACTCACGCAAACTCACCAGAGAGCTACTCCAGTGTCCCCAAACCTCAGTGGCAGGACAAAGCACCAGAAACCAGTGCCTTTAAGAGGCAGTCCCGGCCTGAGCAGAGACCTGGGCAGTTTAACTCGAGTGGGCAAAGTGTGGAAGATAAAGGGAAGCATAAAACAAACCCCCAAATCAAACCCAGAGATCGGAGTAGCAGCGGCAGTAGAAGCAGCAGCACTCAGGGAGATGGACACCAGAACTCCACATCTGGTCCTTCCAATCAGAAGGCGAGTAAGCCGGTGGCGCAGAAAGTTCGGACAATTTTTGGTCTCGATATTAGAGTTAAGCCCAGCAAGGCCTCCAATCAAGCGAATGCACAATCAAAATCAACCACAAAGCCGAGTGGAGTCAGTCCTCAGCCTGGTGGGCCTCTCCAATCAAGGCAAGAACGGCAGCTCCCAGAAACGTTCCGGAAAGCCAGGCAGGCTGTGTTAGAAAAGAGGAGCTCTTTGGAAAGCTCCAGAAGCAACAGGATCGAAACGTCACTGCACATTGTGGAGGAGCAGCAGAGGGATCGCGTGCAGAGTCCGATTGGAGTGAACAAAGAAAACAGCTGTAGGCAGAATGCAACGAAACCAAATCTACCAGACTTGGTTAGGCCAGAAAAGCCTTCGATGCAGTCTGCAGACAACGATCAGTTCCTCCAGTCATTGCAGGTCAGCACCTCTACAATGGAGAGCTCTGAACCTGCAGCCTCAAGCAGAGAAGATGAGGAGGACGGTAAGAAAGAGAAGGAAACATGCTCAGCGGCCGCAGATGAAACCATGCAGGCCGTGGAAGCAGGACAGAGCTCAGAGAGCGACACCTCCAGAAGTGGTGAAGCACAGCCGGCCTCGGGGTCAAACACGCCAAGTCTGTCCAAGCTCGACCTGCCTCCCGTTTTAAAACGAGACCTGACCAAACACATCAGCTCCAAGAGTAAAACATTAAGCCTGGAGCCCAACCTGAACATTGCCAGACGGGTGAGAAACCTGAGTGAGTCGAAGAGAAGCGACACAGAAAAAGACTCGGGGCTCAAACCGACTGTACGGCAGCTCATCAGCGCCTCCGGATCTCGACGCAATGTGAACTGGGAGCAGGTGTATCAGGAGGTCCGGAAAAAGCAGGACAAAGGAAAAGGCATGCCAAGGTAAGCTTTTGATCTAACATCTTAAATCGATTCACTGGGCAAGGAAATCGAAACATGACTCATTGTATTTTTGATGTCTTACCCCTCTTCTGTCCTCCAGGTTTGGGATAGAGATGGTGCCGTTAGACCAGGAGGACCAGAGCCAGGAGGAGGATGACGTTCCCGTCCTAGAGGGTTTCCAGTGGGACTCGTTGTTGGACAGCTCGGCCTCAGGCGGCGCCTCCAGAAAACGCTCCTTATCAGAGAGCAGCGTCGCCCCTGCGTCCTCCCTGTTTACCTCCCTGATGTCAAATGAGTCAGCACAGGAGATGAAGGAATCCTCTGTTTCTTCCACTCCCATGTATGCTCAAGGGAACAAAGACAATCAGCATCAGCAAGAGGTAGAACAGATGCTCGGCCAGTTTGAGGCCAAAGCGCAGAAGCAGCCAGATAAACTGACGTCGGCGTCAGTGAAGGCCCTCCAGAGGTCCGATTCAGTGCTTGGGGACAGCAGCTCAGGGACGGAGCTGTGCGACGGCCAGGGGACGGGAAAGAGGCGAAGAGCAGCCGGGGTGAGTCACCGAAACAGTGTAAAGGAAAAGTTCACCGATTTACACATTTAAGTGTGTTCATAGGTCTTGAAGAGTACTACGACTGCAAATATGAAAAATTGTTACTACTCTTTAGGTCCAGTATGACTAATCACATTTATTTGTGTCTGCTAAGTATAAGACACAAATAAACACAAACTATTCTAAGTAGAATGTGACTCTTTTCTTTCTCCCTTGCAGGACGTTCATAGTGCAGAGACTTCCTGCTTGGAGCACAATAACAAAAGAAGGAAAGTTAAATCCAAAAAAGGTCAGCGTCTGTGTGTTCTTTTACAGTATTTACTATTTTCCTCACAAAACAACAAATCGATTAATCAAGAAAATATTAATAACTCAGCTAAATTCTTTTAAAGATTATAAAGGTGACATGAAACCCTGAGTTGCGTTGTAGCTTGAGCCAAGTCGCTGATGATTCACCATGAGTGTCTTTTGGTCTCTGCAGAGCGTTTACAGATCGACCAGCTGCTCTCTGTGTCTCTGCGGGAGGAGGAGCTGAGTTGCTCGCTGCAGACGGTGGACACCAGCCTGATCCAGGCACGGGCTGCACTGCAGGCCGCTTACATGGAGGTGCAGCGGCTCATGGTTGTTAAAGAGCAGGTAAAAACAGCTTGTGTTTGAGCGGAAGACTGAGTGTTAGATGTCATGTTTCCTAAGTCGGTATCCACCCTAACATTACCCTCTAACAAGTAGAAATATTTAACTTTCTAATGTCTTACTCAGATTACTGGAGAGATGAGCAGCCTGAGAAACAAGCGCATTGAGTTACTAAAAGGGATGCAAGGTAAGGACGTGTCTTAGGATGAAATATATGAAGTTATATTTCAAAAAATTGCATTAAATCCATTCACATAAATAAACCGTTGAATCACGTTTTTATTGTGTTTCCTCTACAGGTACCAGGGTGGAAGAACCTCCAGTCAAACTGAAAGAGGAGAAGACAGATTCAGTACAAGCTGAGCCTCAGGTTCCCTCCTCCGTTACTCCGTCATCTGCTACGGACTCTGTAGCTGCTGCTATTCCAAGTCCCGGTCCTCCTGCCGAGCGCGCCTCCCCTCCCTCCTCCAGCCTCCCCTTCACGCCTCATGTTGTTATCAAGCAGGAGCCTCAGTCTCCCGTTCACGTCAGCTCAGAGCTGGACCCTGTGGACGACACAACCCACCTCGCTCACAGCACCACTCCAGAGCTGCCCGTCGCCGCTGCTGCAGCCTCTCCACCAGGTAACTTCACCCTTATTCAGTGCAGTATTAAAACTTCAGGAATAACATTTGAGTGACTTAATAGCAGTGCCGATTTTATATATGTGTCATCTGAATCTCTGCAGATCCTGCCCTTAACTTCCAGCCATCTCCTGAAAAAAGGCCTGAGCTGTACCAAACTAAAACAGAACACAACTGGGAGAACTTTAGCGTTCCTGCAGACAGTAAAGAAAGCCTGTCAGGACTGGTCGGGACAACAGAAAAGAGCATACAGGCAACAAAAAACTGTCTCGTCCCGGACTTCAAACCTCCATTAAAGCTTCTGTCAGCCAGCAGGAGGAGCTCTGAGGTGGGGAGTGTTGGTGACTGTGCAGCCACACAGTCCCTTCTCGAGCCCCCCTCAATCCTGAATCTGCCCTTCTCTCCGTCTGACCTGAGGAGCGGAAAGCGTGTGAGGAAGCTGAAGAAGAGGAAAGTGCTGAAGAAGGCCCAAGGGACGGAACCGCCCGAGAGCAGCGACACGGAGCTAGATGGAGAGGCCTTGAGTCCGAGGTGGCTTCGACCTCGCCGGAGACCCAGTGGAAGCTCTCAGGTCAGCACCTCCACGCAGCCTTCAGAGGACAGAGACGCTGACGTGAACATGGAGGGGGGCGAGGAACCCCCAAGGCAGCTATGTCCAACCGTTAGACATGAGAAGTCAGACCCCAAGTCCCCCAAACACATGGTGGAGCTTCCCCAGGCGCCCCCCGCTGAATTAACATTGAACTTAGATTCAGAAGAACACATGGAGGTCAGCACAGCCTGTTCGCAGCCCCACGTGGATGCCCTGGTCCCAGACTCCTCCAGACCTGAACCACAGAGCCTGGCTTGCAATGAGGTCACCTCCACCAGTGACATGGATATATGTAAATCCTCTGAGAGGTGAGACCTACTTTTTCATACTGCTTTTATTTCTCTTGTTATAATCTCACTTCCAATGTCAGTACCGAGTCATCATTTCCACCTTTTCTCTCCACAGCGACGTTCCGTTTCTCATCACATATCCAAAGAGTTCGAAGAACTCCTCAGGTATGTTCACCTGCCGAGAGCTGCTCATGTTACAACAATGATTCCAAAACAGTTGGAAGGAGTGTTTAATTTAGTTTATCAGTTTGAACATTAAATATCTTGTTTTGTACAAACTTATTTTGGTAAGCAACAGAAATTTTCAGACACATCTTCCTCAATCTGACTCTAGTTTTTATTGACTGCACTTAATCAAAACAGAGAAACAGGATTCTTCTGCTAGTCTTGATGTTTGAATACAAAGCCGATCTTGACAGGATCCGAGCAGCCAGAATTAGACGTGTCGTACTCTTTGACCTGGTGAAAATAGACTCTGGAAGGCCCAAATTACTTTTTATGGGCAAGATATTCATAGAGCTGTTAGTTAACTTGCAGCACGATGAGTTCAGAGATGAATGGACTCAACTTTCTGAGAATATGTATATTTAACCTGAGGATATGACCGCTGGTGACCCCTCATTTAACTGTATCTGGACCATTGAGAGAAAACCTACAAAGCATACTTTACAGATTTCTTCAATTTTAGGTGCTCTGGTGACCAAAATGAAAGAATTAGATACTGTAACTTTAGTTTCAACCATACAAAATGCTCTTTATTTTTATGCCTATGTTTGTATTTTTTGTGTATTTCATTTCACAGATGCATCATCTGACCACGGGGAGGACGATCTGCCCACTGAGGGTGTGTTCGAGGGCCACCAGGAGGCAGTGAACGCCATGCAGATCCACAACGGGCTGCTGTACACTTGCTCAGGAGACCGGACTGTCAAAGCCTTCGACCTGGTGGTGAGTGTCGAAGAACTTCTGCTGCTGGTTTTTTATTTTTCTGTGAATTGAACAGCCGAACAAACTTTTTTTTGGTCGTTTTTCTTGTTGCAGACTCATAAATGTGTCGGTGTGTTTGAGGGTCACAGCTCCAAAGTGAGCTGCCTGTTGATATCCGCGGCTCCCTGCCTGCATCATCGCCTTTATTCTGGGTCCAGTGACCAGACCATCCGCTGCTACAGTCTCAAGGTGAAAACGTGTTCTTTTACTGATCTTTGCACATGATTTCAATTACCCCAAAGTATAAATAAAGTCAATTAATCTCTGGACTTCTTGTATGTTCGCAGACACGAGAGCTGGAGCAGCAGTTCTCTCTGTCAGACCGAGTCCTTTGCCTCCACAGTCGCTGGAAGTTTTTGTTCGCTGGTCTGGCAAACGGCACAGTGGTGACCTTTAACCTCAAGGTGAGACATGCAGTGTGTTCTAATAAGTAGTAACATCGACATACAGCAACAAACATGCTGTAGGTTTTATTCTGTTTTTCAAGATGAAATTCTGTTGAAGGTCTGAACACAAAATCGAATAAATTAGAAATTAGCTCAGTTTTCATTTAATGCATTATGTCATAAAATGTATGAAGTTGTGTGGAGAAAAGGTGGAAACAAGTGGCTTTTATTTATTTATTTATTTGTTCATTTCAATTATTTGTGCAGACAAACAAGCAGATGGACGTGTTCGAGTGCCACGGGCCGCGAGCTGTCAGCTGTCTGGCCTCGTCTCAGGAGGGAGCGCGGAGAATCCTGCTGGTCGGTTCTTACGACAGCACCATCAGCGTGAGAGACGCCAAGAATGGACTGCTGCTGCGCACGCTGGAGGGACACACCAAGACTGTGCTCTGCATGAAGGTCTGTCGAGTCTGACGTCTGAGCTGCAACACTTGTTTACTGTTGCAGGAGTGAATTTCACATTTTAAAACCTAATCTTTGTTCTTGGATGTTAATTCCTCTTTGTTTTTCTCTCTCAGGTGGTTAATGACCTGGTGTTCAGTGGGTCCAGTGATCAGTGTGTCTACGCACACAACATCCATGTGAGTCATCTGTTCATAGACAATAAGGATTTGATGTTACAGTTCTACATGCTTATTACAAGTCTTGTTGTTATGTTGAAATAAAAACATGTAAAATGTGTCTCTTACAGACAGGCGAGCTGGTGCGGGTCTATAAGGGTCACAGTCATGCTGTTACTGTCGTGTCTGTCCTGGGGAAGGTGATGGTGACCGCTTGTCTGGACAAACTGGTCCGCGTCTATGATCTGCAGGTCTGCGTCCTTGAAATCCTCCATCTTTATATAATACTATAAATGCCTTTTAGCCAGTTTGCTCATACATTTTGGAACGTGGAAGCTGGTTTATGTATTTTCAGGTATTCACACAAGAAAATCTGAAATGATTTCCACCTGTTTTTCTCTCCACAGTCTCACGAGCAGCTGCAGATTTATGGCGGACACAAAGACATGGTGATGTGTATGGCCATCCACAAGAACATGGTGAGTCCTGCGTGTTTCAGTAATATACGCTGTAAATTTGTGAAAGTAAAATACATCAAGACAATCAGCAGCAGACATCTGTAACATGTCAATGAATAAACTAACCTGACTGACTCTAAAGCATAAATATCAGAAAACAATAAATCGTTGTTTTGTGTTTCAGATCTACACGGGCTGTTATGATGGCAGCGTGCAGGCCGTCAAGCTGAACCTGATGCAGAACTACCGCTGCCGGGTAAGATTTAATGGGCTGATGTACGAGTCGATGAGGCTGGACTTCATTTTGATGTGTTTAGAATTTAATTCTCATATTCAGAACTCCAGTAATGTTGCCAGGAGAAATGTTTGAATGAAGTAATGTCACCTGTTTGTCCAGTGACGCACAAAGTATTCTTTCAAAACATCCGTCCCTGATGGTTAGTGATTAACGTTGTCTTGTGTTGACAGTGGCACGGCTGTTCGCTGGTGTTCGGGATGATGGAGCATCTGCAGCAGCACCTGATCAACGACCACTCCAGCGCCAACGTCCAGACGCTCAAGTGCCGCTGGAAAGACTGCGAGGAGTTTCTCTGTGCACGCAACAGCTCCAAACAGGTATAGATATATTGTTTCTGTGCACATTCCAGGCTAGCCTTCCCTTAAATTGGTCTTCTTCTCTGTTCACTGTGTTTAAGTCATTCATACCTTGCTTGACATTTGAAGTCTTTATGTCTTCGTTGCAGGGGATGCTGGTGCACATGAAGAAACACGCGGAGGAGGAGATTGAACTGGAGCCTTAAGGGCTGCTTGAGCCCTCTTCCCTTCCCCCCATCTTTCCCCACAACTGTTAACCTCCCATATTGGGGGGGATGTTCTTGGGACCCACTTCCTGTCGAGTGGCGTCCGACGACTCCATCCTTTATGTTCGGTGTTGGAATCCAACCATAATACAATCATAAAAGGAGGGTTGGTTGTGCTGTTGTTGTTGTTTTTTTTACGTTCTACAAACACACGCCTTCCTCTCTCTTTCTCTGACCACTGCAGTTCCTATTTTCACTGACCAAACTAAGACAAAAAAACATATGACTTTGTGTTAACTGAAGAAACTCGAGCGCTGCCAGAATCAAGAGGGACTCGTCGCGCTTTTCCGTCAAAGCCGCAGTGGAAACCAACGGCCATCTTCCAGATCGGTTGACTTTAATATGGCATGGGCTGAGAGATGTTTTTAATCGTTGTTGTGCAGTTGTGATGTGTCATGTTGAGCAACTTCTAGTTTTATTTTATTTTGACACATTCACTCAAAGTGACTTTATAAGAATAAAGGAGTGATTCAAAGTTTTTAGAGATTGGTGGCGTCGTCCGCCGAGTCGTGTTTCAGTTGTTTTGAAGGAGTTTAATTGAAGTGACAGTTTATTCTTTTTTTTTTTTGGTTTGGTTTTTATTTTACTTTCAGAAAAAACAAACAATATCTAACAATCACTTTTTTGTGTTGTTAGCGGATTAGTTTTTATTTATTTTTTTGTTGCTCAGTGATATTAAGGCGTTGAGGGACTTTGGTGCAGTGTCGTGTGACTTGGCCTCAGGTTGCCATTTTGAGAATTTACATTTGCAGTGATGACAGAACCAAGAAGTGGTGGCGTTTGTCTGTGTGTGTGTGTGAGACTGTGTGTGTTCCTACATGTGTTTATCTGTGTGGGTTTAATCTTCCTCAACCCTGTTTTCCACGAGTGAGTGTGACGTACTGTTTTTACGAGGCGGTTTCCTCCTCGGACATGTCGTTCTTTTTGGGATTTATTTTATGTTTGGAGCATCGAGCTGCTGTATTTTCCACAGTGAAGATAGTTTTTTCTAATGAAGTGTGGAGGTGAAGGATGTTTCGAGTAGGTGTTCGATGGAAGAGCTTGAAGGGAAGAATTAGGAATTCATCTCCCATGCCATACCTCACCCTCTCAAGACAAACAAGTCGGTTACACAAAGGCAACCGTTTTTAACCAGTTTTGACAGCCCAGCCGATGCTCTTTTACACACTGTGGTGTGGTGACAGCTCTCTTGGTTGTGTCCTCCTTTGAGGATTTTGTTTCTCAGCAGAGTTACCGTGACGTTCTCGCAGCCGCCGTCTTCCAAACTCGCCTCACCCGCTCGTTATTTATGACCGAGGAAAGCGTACAGTCCAACTCTTACCTGGCATGCCTGAGTTTCTTCAAGTTTTTCAGTTGTAATCGAAGTTGTGAAGAGAGATTTTTTTAAGAAAGTGCAAAACATTGTTAATTATTAAAAAAATAATAAAAAATGTTGCAACAGCACTGAACTATTTTCTGTGTGTCTTATTTTAAAAATGAATCTCGTGTGTCATGCGAACATTTTAAAAGTAAAAAACAAAACATCACAATATCACATCAAATCTACTGGTAACGCAGTCAAACCAATAACTACAAATTTATTTATTGGGTTAAAATGGTTAAAAATTGCAGTACACTCATTTGACCAAAGCCTTAATAGGAAGAAGAAAAAAAAATCACAAAAAAGCTGCAGTCCAACCCATTAGCCATATTCTTTCAAATCCATATCTGAACCTCGAACGTCGATGTTTCTTTGTAAAAACTTGTCAGCTCCACAGTTTTGTTCTTAAATCTCATCCATCCACATGAAGAGCTGAAACACAGGCGGACGTGGACATGTTGTCAAGGAGGAGAGGAGGAGGAAGGGGAGGAGAGCTGGGAGAAGCCTGAGATCTGCCGACTGGTGACGTGACTGATTACTGAGAGCCCACGAAAATCCAAGCAGGATCGTTTAATTCACAAAAATAAGTGATTAAAAACAAGATGCGGGGCAGAGAGATTGTGTGCGGGAGGCCTGCAGAAAGTGTTGGTTGTTTTATCAGAAATATAACAGGTTGTTGGAGTGATTCACAAGTTTATTCACTGTCCACCAGAGAGCCCAGTTCACTGGAATGAATACAGGAAACAAAATGACCATGCTGCTCAGTGTGATAACAGAAGAGGAACACAAGGGGGGTTGTTAGATGGAGATTTGTGAGGTATTGTGACAGAAAAAAAAAGAGGTTGTGTGTGTTTGATGCCTGAGAAAAGTACCGTACAAGTGTTTTTCAAGACTGATGGGTTTTTCTTCGATGGTAATGGGAGGACAAGAGCAGAGAAAAAGGAAATGCCTGAGACCGAGATAGAGGCAAGTAAAACTGAAGAGGTGAAGATGGAAGAAGCAGGATGTTGGGACTTGAGGGGGAGGTGAAGTGGATGAGAGCTAACGACGATCGGGCACACTGAATGTTGAGGTAACGGCTGGCAGGTCTGGTCCTCGTGTGGAGTGGAGCTCATCTGGGAGAAGATGGCCTGTCTAGGCGTACATGGTCAACTGGAGCCACTGGGGATGAAGAGGAGGGAGAGATTCAGTAAGTTTGGTGTTTAAGTCCATCTCACCCTGGCTGGATTTCACTCAAATTACAGTTGAGAAAGGAAAATATGCTCCTTTAAATTCTACTTTGTTGACTAAACCGCACAATTATCATATCATGCACTGCCAGCTGGAGGAAGACTAAAACCGTCTTGGGAGTGATGTACAGTGTTGTATTATAGACGATTATAGGAGCCAGAGAGGGGTAATATTCTGAGAAACATGATTAGTCAGAAATGTACGAGAAATTCGTAAATGTTACTGTACTGGCAGATATTCTCTGAGGCTAAACTGGTGAAGTTATGAGAAAAAACTCCAAAATTCTATGACGTTTTCCAATGAAAGTCGGGAATCTTAGACAATATTTACTTTTATTTCAGGTAAAGAAGTTTAATTGTGGAGTTTTCTCCCAGACTAATACACCCTCTCTAGTTCTTCTTCTTCTATTGTTTAACCTACAGAGGCCCAAATGCGCTGTTATAACAACAGATAAAATAAAACATTTATGTTGTGTTTTGTACCATCAGTTTTATACAATTCCTATTCTTCCTGCGTGTGTTGTGATGTATATATTTCAGTTAAAGTAACTATTTAATTCCTACTGTCACGTAAGCTTCAAAAAGCCCTTCTATGTCAGATATCAGTAGTGAAATGTAAATAAATGTACCTTTATACTTCAACTGCATGACAGCTCAGAGGCAAACTTATACTTTTTACTTTACTAAATCTTATTGAAGTTTTGTGGAGCGACTTCACAGTTGACATGTTGTCGCAGCTCTTACCTCCAGGACACTGAGCCTGATTGTACCGTCTCCATCCTGATCGAAGGCCTGGAACGCCCCTGAAGAGAAAAAGACATCACGCTGCATCTCTGATTCAACACAAGAGCCCGTAAATTATACCAAACTCAACCCGGATGGTGTTTTGTGAATAAGGCTGATAAAAGTGTATTTTCACATTAAAATCTTTCCAATGGAAGTAGCAGACACCTTTGACTGAAACTCAAATACACAAAAAAACAGAAAAATATTAAGACACACAAAGTAAAATTACTGATGCACGGCTGGAGAGACACTGCAGCCTCTACATAAGGTGTTAGTAACAGTGCAGGTGAGGCACGGACTTACTGAACATGGCTTCGAGCCGAACCAGGCAGCTGATGAAGCTGTCGAAGTCGATGTTCATGTTCTCGTTGGCGTAGCGCATGGTGATGATGTCGTACAGCTGGTTGTTGAGACGGAAGCCTGAGCGGGACACAAGACACATGACTGTACAGTGACAAGAACATTTAGAGGATGAGTTCAAGCTGTAGGTTCATCTGCAGCACACACTGAATTAGAGCCTACTGCCTTTAATCAAACTTGTGAAGTCTGTACCAAGTTTTTGAAAACTAATAAAAGTGTTTTGTATTAAACCAACATAAATCTAACATTTATGCCTTTTTGAAATCGTGACTGAGAGAGTTACCTGCATCGTTGACAGCATTCCTCATCTCGTAACTGTTGATGCTACCAGACTGGTCGGCGTTATAGTGCTTAAAGATTCCCTGAAAGAGAGAAAGTGTGAACTTTATACTTATCACCCTGCTGGGAGTAAGTTCATCTTTGCAAACCTGGAGTCCTCAAGTCATTTGCAATCATCGCAGAGATCTGCCATGTTCGAAATTTCTCTTATTTTTCTAAAATCACTTAGTATTCGAGCCATAGAGTGTCTGATATTGACCTAAATGAGCTGCAAATATGCAGAAAGTGGGCAAAACAACTCAGTACACACACGTAGGGGTTGATACTTCTCCCGTGCAATAAAGGCTGTGAATGATGTTGTGAAGTGTAGAAGAAAAAAACTGCTCTTTTATAGAATGAGAGAGAAGGAAAACTGAATTCCCACCTGCCACTGTTTGATCTTATTCCACAGATGTCTGAACTCCTGAAGGTTGAGTCTACCTGTCCCATCCATCTAAAACACAAGCAGTTAAGACCAAAACCGTCTAACGTGTCAGTCAGTGTCCACCCGCAAAACAACCTGCTTCCTGTTCCAGTGTCGGTCTGTGAGAACCAACATCAGCTTTCCCACAAAGTGAGTTTAGTTTCACGTCAGTGAGAGACTCTTTTATGTGGACCACAGGATAATATAGCGTGTTGTCCATCATATCAAAAAAGCGTATGATTCGTCACTGTGTTCGTGCGGCCTAGGCCCTGTGAGCGTCCATCACAGACCCCGCCATGGGTCTCGGCAGGGTGTGCCTCCTACAGACAACACAGCCAGCCCGAAGCACTCGATACAAAGGATACGTCCATCAGAGCAATCATGCTCCTGCAGCTCTCCAGGCTGAAGCCCTCCGTGTTCAGGTCCTTATCTGGAGGTGGAGACACAGACGGAGGTGATTTTCCCCATCAATAAATAAATGCACAGTATGTAATTTCTGCCACCAGGAGTCTCTCAATCACAGCAATGAAGGGAAATGACGCTGTTCTGACGGTGACTGCGGGAGTTCCACTGCCACTGGGGATCCATCCGACATGTGGAAACGTTAGAGCAACAGGCGATGAAAACGCACCACACGTACGAGGGGAAAATACCTATTTCGGACTCACGTTTGGTGATCACTCTGTTGAGAACGTTTTTCAGTTCGTTGGCTGTGATTTCCATGTCCTGCGACAGAGACCAGAGCGAAGGAGGAAACAGTAGAAGAAGAGACGAGACGACAATTCAAATCTCACTCACTGAGTGCACAGAAGTACCTGAGAGCTACGTTGTGCTTCATTTTTGTACTCACCTCGCCGGCTATCTCCTGAAAAATAGTCCTGAACTGCTGGTCCTCCTCGCTCTCTTCCCCCGCTGAGGCCGGCGCCGGCTGAGACGTCATGGTGCCACGAAGTAGACGGAGAGAAAGAGACGAGAGGGAGAAGATGTGAAAGGAAAAATT
>CAEMYA010002102.1:135942-150115 GCA_903131615.1 Diplodus sargus
AATGTATTTGGCTGAAACAAATAGTCAATAAATCAATTTGTTAATCCACAGATAATTAATCAACTCATTTTGTTTGTCTAACATGACAAGTTTTGAACTGTTGGTTTGACAAAATGAGACATTTGAAGAATCCCTCGACTGGGAAACTGTGTCGTTATCTTCTGAAATAAACAGTTGGATTATGAATTATTTAAGAAAATGGCTGAGGAATTAATGAATAATGTAAATAATCAATAGCTGCAACCCTGAGTAACGTTGCATCTCTTTGTGAGGTGAAAATCACAACTTGTTTTTTCAATCATAAAGAAGAAAAACACTTTATATCAAGGTCCATATAGTTTAACAATGATTAGATCAGCTGGTTAAATTCAATATGTTTGTAATGCTGTTAGAAACAATTTGTTGGACTTATAAGAGGATTTTTACCTTTATACTAACGCTTACTACAAGGACCTCAACCTCATTTATCAAAACAACCTCTTGATCTTGATGTGAATCCCAATTTTCTATTTTAATTCTACCTAAAAGTGCCATGAATTGACGTAGTTCTGACATATGTTGTATTTTAATACCCAGCCCTACTGATAAACACAGAAACAACATCAATAGACTGTGATAAGAATCTACTAACAAACATATCTAGCTTCATTATCGTTGCTGGGGGGAAGGTAACGAACCCCTGCCCTCCTCTCACCCAGCTCGCCCCCTGCAGGCCACCCTGATCCCCCTCACCCACTCACTCTGAGGTGTTCCTCTTTTCAGAGAAGACTCGCAGGATGAACTCTCCCTCCTGGTGCGGCTCGTACGTGGAGGGAACGATGACGTACTCGCCCGGGCTCAGGCGGAAGCGCTGGGTCACCTCGCGCAGGTTGATGTAGGACTTGCAGCGAGCTTTGGAGGAGCTGAACAGGAAGAAGTCTTTCTGCATGTGCTGCTTGTTGCCGTGCATCTGGAAGGGAAACAGTCGTATTCACACTCTCATGGGTTAGTCAATCTGTTGCATAACAACTGGTAAATATAATAAAAATGGACATAATAAAGACAAGCTGTGTAATTAACTTGCGAACGGCTGCTTCGCTGTGAGAGCTTCATTCACACCGTCCTTACCTCCTTTGGCACCTGTAGAGAGACAAGAGGCAACATCAGGGTTTCAAAGTTATCATTGCTGGTGGTGTATAATTATGGAACATGTCACAAAGAAAAAAGAGCAGGACACCTCATAAATGGCGAATCCGATGGTGAACAGGTTGGCTCCCATCTTACGCTCTTTCCGCCTGTTCTTCTGCATCAGAGCCACCACGAAGGTGCAGCCCACTTCGTTGTCCTCGGGATCGTCGTCCTCCTCCAGCAGACGGAGGCGGTACTGAGGGTTGGTCCAGAAAGTGTCTGCAGATTTCACAGATGTGGTATTAGCCATTGCATTTATTCCTTGATAGAGCTCTTCAGTTTGTGAGAAAAGGTGTGACTGAGGTACCTGGGTAGTTCCTGCAGCCTCCAGCGGAGCAGCCTCTCACCCAGCGACCTTCGTTGACAGAAACCGTCCACTTGTGAATCTTATCGTCCTCCAGGGCGTCGGGGGTGAGGTTGCAGATCTCGATCTTGGTGTAGTTCTTCTTGAAGTCCTCGAACGACATCCTAGACGGACACAGATGAGATCGGGATATTTCTAGATATAGTATCACAGTTTGACAGTTCAGAAAGCATCTTCACAAAACTCAGAGCCTTCGTCCATTTCTCACAGCTGTAGGTAAACTGTTACATAATGCGACTTACCAGAACTCTCCATCCTCGGCACTCTGGTGCTGCAGCTTCTCTTTTTCAGACTTGGAGAGCGTGGCCCACTCCTTAGAGCTGTCGGTGAAAAAGGCAGACACACACGTTCAATCATCAAACTCTAGATCGGAGCAAAAAACAGAAAAGAAGGGCAAAAAATCAAACATTTAACGACGAGCAAAGACGGTTAAAATCTCCTCACTTGTCACTCCAGGGACCATTCCACTCCACTTGACCCCACGGGTTCCTGAGACGCACCAGACGGACTTTAGCCTCCTTGTGCTGAGACGGTTTGCACTGTAAGGAAACACAAAAGATGAAAACTGACTGATTTGCTGTTTCGGACAATTCGGCTTGGGAACGACGAGCTTTACCTCGTCCACTGCTGTCACAGAGTAGGCGTGACCCTTCACAAGTCCCGTCACGGTACGAGTCTCAAAACGAGCAGGAACCAGAGACTGCAGACACACAGAACACATGTTGGACCGGTGTGCTCACACATATCAACAGGCTTATTTCAACCAGAAGATGTCAGTGAGACGAAGCAGTTTCAGTTTGGTCTTTAGTCCTCAAAATGTCTGACTCACATCGATGGAGCAGCCCATGAGGGAGCCTCTCTCCAGAGCCTTCTTCATGATCTTGTAGAGCTCTTTGGGAGCCTCCTTCATCTCGTAGAACTCAGTGACTCCACCGGTGAAATCCTCCATGGCCTCGGTGGTGTTTCCACCCTTCAGGGCCTCGTAGGAGCCGTGCAGCCTGGACGGAGAGGAGCAACCAGTTTTATTTTAGGTCTGTGTTACTTTACTCTGACTCTTGTGCTGCTGTCGTCTTAGCCTGTGTGTCTAAATCGCAAATCTGCAGTCCAGTGAAACAACAATGATGCTCTGTGTAGTTGGACCCTGTTTAAAGAGTAAACCGCACCAGAAAAGCTCTTCTACCCTCCATCACAGGATAAAACAGTGTGGTTCTCACTTGGCATAGGCCTTCTCCAGCAGGGCGCTCCAGAACTCGTTCCTCTCGGCGGACTTAGTGAAGACCAGCTGGTTGTTGAAGGTCGGGATGCGGTCGTCAATGACGACATCGACCCAGTCGCCATAACGCCAGAACTGAAGGGCAGGAGGGAGAAGAAACAACGCTGTCTTCAGGATTATCTCTTATAATATCATCTCATGTTATACATCCACTAGTGAGAGTGTTTCTATCCTCATATGGTTTAATTTTCTTATTGCATATCAGCTGGTCAGATTCTGACTTGTCAAGGTTGGAAATGTCATAAAATCTAAACTTTTTTGAGGATGGATTGAGGCGTCTCACAAGGATTGAAGCTGCTCTGTAGTCAAGGAATTTACCTTCCTTGTCGCTGCTTTAAGGAGGATAAAATGCTAAAAGAAGGAGCGAATATTAGGCTGTGGAATGTGTGCGTATGGACAACTGTGATGTTTTCTGACCTGGAAGTGGAAGATGCCGCCATATCCCTCTGAGAAGCTCTGCTCCTGGGGAACAACACGGTACAGAAGCTTCTCGTTCAAGGTGAGACAGGCGATGGCAGCCAGCAGCCAGCAGTCACCTGCACACAGAGAATCAGCTCATCTGAATTCACATGGATGCAACTTTATTGTCTTGTGATACAGGAGAGAAACTCATACGTAGCTAATAGTTTTAAATGTGTTCAAACAGAGCTTGAGGTGAAGTGTTGAAACTTTTAAGCACAATCTGATAAAACGTTCTTGTGATTTCACTCGCCACACTTCTCTGCAAATATTTTTTGTTTTTGCCGGAGGAGAAAGATCGCTGCCGAGTGCTGACGTTTGTGTTTCGTGATTGTCCAGGTGTTCATATGTGTGTGTGTGTGTGTGTGACAGCTGCGGGGCTGGAAACAATGTAAGTTTTTCAACAGGTTAACAGTGTCTGCCAGGACCTTTGTCCCTTTGGTCCCCTTTATTTGCAGTCTGAACTGAACAACAATGAGAAGTGCTGCTGGTTGGATTCCCTTCCAAAAGAATAAGCACAATATGGGGAGGCCGCTGCAGGCAGAGAGGCCGTGTGCGGGGGATCGATTGGGATATTTTGCTCCCCTGTCACCCTCCAAAGCTGCCTGAATACAGACTGTGTTTGCCTGTTGAATACAGCATGTGTAACCCCGCACAGTCCTGTCACACTCTTTTTGTTGTAACCACCCTTTTCCCCCCAAATTCCTCGTGCAATTTTGCTTCTGTCAGTGAGTTTTAACAATACCTAGAAACAATCAAAGCACCAGAAAACAATGACAGAACAGCATTCGAGTGCTTTTAAATGGATTCCGTCCTTTCAGTCCCTCTACAGATGTTCTGCTGTTGTTATTTTAACATATTCAAAAGTCAAGCATCATTGAAGCTTTCCTTTTCATCTGCTTCATTGTAGTTTGGTGCGAAAAAATCAAAGCACGAACTGTCAATGTCAGCCAGCATTGTGATGCTATGATGCAATCAATGTTCCCAAAAGGTGTAATTTACCAAGATCTCCCTGGCAGATGTCTGTCCTACTGGCTCCTCCAACAATGAACTGAGGGTTCTCACAGATTTCCTGTAGACAACGATAAACAAACAGAGTTAACTTGAGAGAAAGAAGGAGCAATAATCCATCTAAGCGCTGCTGGGGCATCTGATTCAGCTAGTTTGAGGCTTTTGCATCATCTGCTGTACAAATTGTTAAACTCTCTGGGACAAACTTGACAAACATCGACAATTTTAGCGTCTTTAAATGGATAAGTAATAAAAAAAATCCTTTATATTAAGAGTCATTCAGCCAGGAATTGATGGCAGATCTCTAAGGAAACTTAGTTCCAGTCCATCCGTGTCGGACGGGTGGCGAGTGTTTTAATCCCATCAGCATCTCCAGGTCGGATCCCACAGCAGCAGCAGCAGTTTCCCGTGCAGGTTTGATGTCACTGCGTATCAAAAATAACGTCCCACCTCCCACATGTGTGATCCATCCCCTCTTTATTAAACTTTGCGTGTAGCTCCTGTGTGCCAACCCGGTGTAACCCCCCTCCTCCTCCTACCTTGGGCCTCTTCCAGACGATGTTCTTGACCTTGTTGGACTTGTGTCCGAGCTCCTTGAAGCCCAAAGACTCCACAGTGGCTGGGAAAGAGTCATCCTCAAACAGGGTTTTCCTCCCAAGGCACTCCTGTCTCAGGACGCTGAAGTCCTGGCTGTTGAAGCGGAGGGGCTTGTTCAGAGACCCTTCCCCGTCTCTCCTCTCTCGTTCCCGGATCAACCGGTCGCAGAAAAAGCCAGACGGCGTATAGGGCATCCTGTCTCAGCTGGCTTTTTTCTTTTTTTTAAAAAAAAAACTGGCTTTTGCCACTTGTACTAAAGTCTTACAAGCCTAAAAACCCTGGCATAAATCCAAACGGCTAATGTCTGATTGGCTCCTTCTTTGTGTGACGTCCCCCTCCCCTTCGTCACAGAGCAGATGCAAAAGCTCGCTGTGAAAGAGACATTCACTCCACGTGCATTCACCTTTGCATTACCATACACATACACACACACACATATGGACAAAAACTCACATTTCACATAAACGTCTATTTGTTGCCCTCCCATTGGTCAGAGGCGGACAATGATCTCTCCCCGGCTGTAGTGATACGTTGCCATCATTGTTGGGTGACACAAAGGCCAGCGGGCCGCGCCAGAGGGCATGTAAAGAGTGGTCGGTAGATGCCCTGCCTCAGCAGAAGGCATTCAACCCCTTTAAACCTCTTCTCAATGGAGCTCAGCGTTGAGCAGTCTCAGCACAACCACAGCAGGCTAATGCTATCAAGAGGAGTATCATCCATTTTTTTAGCTCCGCTGGGAAAAGTACAGATTCACTCCCAGCGTACAGTAGATGAAGCACCTTGTGCGTCATCGCTGTCTTCAAGAGCAGATGAGAGTAAAAGAATCACAACAATCGGTCTGATGTGATGATTCGGAGGTGGTTCTTCCTTTCAGGTGTGACTGACATTCAGGTGGAGAAAAATGCAGAATACCTCAAAATTTGGGAACCACCCTTAAAAAAAAAAAAAAACTAGGGTCGACCGATTTGGCTTTTTCAGGTCCAGTGCTGATTATTAGATATCAAAGAGGCCGATGAACAATATTTGTAACTCATCCGAAGTAAAAATGAAAGTACAATTAATTTTGAGGTACTTTACTTGAGTATGTTCGTTATATCTCCTCTTCATGACACTTATTTGATACATTTAGTTGCTTGTTACTCTGCAGATTGAGATTATTTGATCGTTTTTAGGCTGTTTATTGTGACGTGTTACCAATCAGATTGTGTTGTGGGCCGTTTATTGTGTGAGAGGATGTTGCATCAGAGCCAGAGCTGCACATTTGCAACTCTATTATATCGACAATCTGACAAAAAAGGTCAGTCTCTTCTGTCTTTTCATCCTTTCTCTTTTCTTCCTTCAATAAAGCATTTAAAAAGTGTTATAATATGAGTGCTTCCTGGACTCTAATTGAGTTTGCTAGAGGTGTTCTTTGGACAGAAAATACACACAGAGATAAAAAACACAATAAAACCTCCCAGATACTCTTAAAAAGTATTCATAGTCATGCAAGTGGTTAATAATCTGGGAGTGTTTCTGCTGAACGCATCTCACTTTGTTTGAAGGTCCAACATGATCACGACACGCTGTTTCCTTTTAGTATCTAATGGGAATTTGGCTTATTCAAGCATTTCTTATTGTACTACTCTGTGTCACTCTCAAGTAAGCGAACATCTGGAGTTCGGAGGATGTCAGGTCGCACATCACACCCACACAACGCACAAGGTATGAGCTTAGCAAGACAAGATGTTAGAAATAAATGAAGGTCTGTTACGAGTTAAATCAGTTTGACATTTATTCAGTAAACCTTCAGTCAATAACTTTAAAAAACACGTAATTTCTCTTGGATTATTATTCATATCTTCAGTAAATTTGTTTTGTACAGAATTCAGTGGGCTCAAAAAAATAATTCTGAAATTAAATACAAATAAAATAATTAAAAATATAATAATTGTGGTGCATAATTTCCCTTAAGCGCTGGTTTTGAGACATTTGTTAGATACACATGTGCCAGTTTGTTCACACTTAAGTCCTTCACATGATATCATCGTTTTGTATCAGAAATCCATTGAAGTGATAATCAGTGACCGACACATTGACAGTAAACCTACAGTATCTGTATCTCCCAGTCTTTCGTCACTCTGAGGTTCAGGTCGCTCACTGTCAGCGTGCGGCTGGTCTCCGTGTAATGAAAAGCAGCAGCGGAGTCTTTAGCACCTGGTGATACAAACAAAAGATATATATAAGTATGTAATGTCTTTTCTTGCTTGTATTCTTTTTATTTGTATCGTCTATTGTTGTCCTGTCTGCTTATCGTTTGGCCTGAGCGTTTGTCGTACCCTGTTTTTGCTTCGTCTGTCATGGCACTTTGTAAACTCTGCATTTAAAGGTGCTACTATAGTTATTTGGCAGATGTTCCTCACCTGACAGATGCACGACCACTGTGGACGGTTTGTTCTTCACCCCGAGGACGGTGACCGACTGAATCACCGTATCACAGTCCAACGTTCCTTCTTCACTGGCAGGACTGCGAGACGCAACGACAGATATCAAATCATCACGTGTGAAGTGTTCTCAGTTCAGAAACTCAAATAGTTTGAGCCCTCAGCTTCTTTTCACATGTGGTCTAAAACTCCTTCATTCCGGAGGTGTGAGTTATGACTCACCGGCAGAGCAGACGGCCTGACAGCATGTTGAACCGGCGCAGACAGAAGGCCTTTCTGTCCCGGTAGCTGAAGGAGTGGCCGTCGTCCAGGTACAACTCACCATCAGCGAGACCCTGCAGAGAGACGGGACCGCCGTCAGGAATATACTAATTAAATCATGCAAATGTCACAGGCGCCAGCCCTCATAATACAACACATCTCCTCCATGTTTCACATTTCAGCCATCACTCATTATGTCAACAGAGTTTGTCAGATGTACATCAACGAAAATCCAGGTTCACACATCTGCTGACGCTCACCTGAGAGCTGAGGGCCACGGTGATGTTGAGGGGGAGCTCCTTGTATTCGTCCGTACAGGAGCCGCTTCCCACCGACCTGCAGACCACCGAGCCGCCGCGCTGGAACACAGGAACCTGCGCAGAGGAAACGCCAGGGAATCAATGTCAGCTTCCACAATATAACATCTGGCTATTATTCCTGACAAACACTCACTGTGTCCAGGGTGACTGGAAGACTCAGAGTCCGGCCTCCTTTATACGACTCTGCAGAGTGGACATCATACCACACCTACAACAGAGACCAGCCTTTATACAACATCCACACTGAGGTGTATCATTAACACATCAAAACATATAAATGTGTGACCTGGTGGTTGATTTACCTCATCAGATCCTGGAAGTAGGACTTTGATTTCGTCAACGCCCGCTTCGGTTACAGGACAGGCCAGCAGAGCTCCACCTGCACGATGCCAAAGACGGTTAAACCAAGAGAGAAATAAAAATAACTCCAGTGTACGCTGAAAGAAGATGCAAAAATAAAAAGGCATTCATCACCAATCATATACTGGCTGTCCATGCTGAAGGTGCTCTCTTCTCTCGGGAACTCCACCCACAGAGGTCTGGACAGTTTTAAATAAAATTAGCATTTCTAAGTGATTTGCACACATTTTAAACTTCACTAAAAGTCGTTGATCTCTTGCGCCTGAATCTGCAGAGGGTTTCTGGGGCTTACAGTACTTCCACTGAGCAGCAGATGGCAGCAGCACTTACCTGAGTGGAGGCAGACCTGAGGTGTGAGCCTGGTAGAAGAGAGTGTACCAGAGGGGCAGCAAACAGTACCTGAGAACAGACAGGAGAGTTCAAAACACGCCTCTACTCTGGGATCGTTTAAACATTAGAAAAGAAAGCTCGGAAACACATTACAGATTTATAACGCATGTCTGAAAACACCTTTAACGTACCTCTGTTTGATCACAGTGCGGATTGCAGCGGTGACCTCCTCTCCAAACAGCCAGGGCTCCCGACGCTTCGACCATATTGCGCAGTGACTTCGGAAGAATGGCTGCAGAGCGGCGGCCTGGTACCAGCGCACCAGCAGCTCCGGCTCAGGGTCCCGGAAAAACCCACCGACATCGGCTGGAACGAAGAGGAAAATGATAGACTTGCAACTTAAAGGTGTTGAGCATGTCATAGCACTGTAAGTCTTGAAATTCACAATAAACAATAATAAGCTCACCTCCACAAAAAGCAATCCCTGTGATGCTTAAAGATAAAAGCATTGGAATGGAGATCTTCAGATATTCCCACGTGGCGACGTTGTCACCGGTCCAAACTGCTCCTGCAGCCCCAACAAGTTCAATCACAGAAGACAGTGCAGTTATAAATACAACCATGAATTAATCTCAGTTTATTTTCCATTTTAAAAAGTGTACCATATCTCTGTGACCCAGCGAAGAAGGAGCGCGTGAGGACGAAAGGTCTCTCCGAGCCACCCGAGCGAGCTATCAGACCCTCGGCTGTGGCCATGTGCTGTGAGACAACAACGGAGAAATTACAATCGAATGTTAACATGTCAGATTACAAACATGGAAACTATATCTCCACTGCAATAACTTAAATCACCTGGTAGAAGCCGTACAGGTTGTGTAACTCCCGGTGTTCCCAGCCCCCATGATGCACTGCGTCCTTTGGCATCGTCTGCTCCGGCCCGCCGAACACAGACGGTTCATTCATATCGTTCCACAGAAATAACGATGGCGTTGATCCCTGAATCAGACATGAACAGTTAAACCAAAAGCAGCAAAACTGATCTATATACACTGTAAAGCAGATCGTACCCTGTTGGTTCTTATGGGTTAATGGGGTTGCATATACAGTACACACTAGTATTGATCTGTGAATTTCTTGCTTACCTTGTACTCTTCCAGGCTGAAACATCCAGAGTACCACGCTCGAGTGTCTGGATTGCTGAAGTCAAGGTAAGAGCACGCACCTGTGAGAGAGGTTATCAAAAGCTCCAATTAGAGAGGAAACGACTCAAAGACCGTTATATCTTATAAAATTAGGATTATTTGGTCACATTTCTTGAGACTGAAACTGCCTAAGTGAATCAAGAAATATATAAATAGATCAGTGAATAAATCAATCTGACATATATTGCATGAAAAATAATATTAAAAATAAATGAATCTTACATAAATTGAGTTCTCTTTCATTTGTCTTGTTTACATTTTAAATGTTATGATTCATTCTTACATTTTTTTATATTTATAGGCTTATTTCTGTATTAATTCTGTAAATTACCATGTGCCTTGTATCCTCCCCATTTGTTTATTTATTTATTTGTTCTATAAGTATTAACTTATTCCTATTTTTTTTCTTCTCTTGTTTCTGTTTATTTTTGGGAGGTTGTTTTTATTATTTTATTTTTTTATTTTTTTCTTATTTTTCCAAATGTATACATTTTCCTTTGTTGTTAAATGCTACAAAAATTAAAATCAACAAAAAAACAGCCTATTTTCATTTAAAATATTAATTTTGGTACATTTATTGGCATATCAATCTATTTCTTGATCTACTTTTGATTTGGGCAATTTATTTCCGTCCCTCAGAGTCTTCATGGTATTAAGTGACATTTAATTTCATCATGAGATTTCATTATGTTATTTCAGAGTTAAATAAAAACATTACCAGGCCAGCATGAGCCCAGATAGATCTGCCCCTCTCTGTCCCGGACAAAGTGCCCGCCCTCTCTGGCCTCATTGTACAGCAGCCAACCAGGATCAAACTTGAAGTGGGGATCACTGATAACTACCAGCTGAAAGGTAAAAACAAACAAGATAAAACAGAATAAATGTGTAACAAACCAGGCTGTAAACACGTGATGCATTCTGACAGTGACCTTTCTCTTCTTCTTCTGCAGGTGGTGCTGCAGCTCAGCTGGTTCGGGGAAATGTTCAGGGTCCCAGGTGAAGTAACGCTTCCCATCCGTGTGTTCGATATCCAGCCAGATGACATCGTACGGAATATCGTGCTGATCAAATCCAGCGTCGACAGCCTTCACGTCAGCTTCGTCGTTGTAGTTCCAGCGGCACTGGTGGTACCCGAGTGCAAACAAAGGGGGTAGGGCTTGATACCCTGACGGAGGAAACATAAATCTGAGTCAAACTGACAGATGACGTAGGGGCACAATGTCAGAATTATGTAAAAACCTCCATAATAATAATACTTTTCAAGATCTGAGATTTACTTTTTTAATTTTAAGGCCAAATAAACACATTCAGGCTGCAGACACACCTGTCAGCTGAGCATACTGGGAGAAGAGCTGCTGTGGACCGGGCCCGAGCAGAACCACGCAGTCAATCACACCACTCTCTGACAGCCAGTGTACGTCACTCTGCTTCTGGACCCCCTTCGCTGGCGCTGTTTGGTCATCCTGGATGAGGCAAAGGGGTTTTAAGTGGTTTGGTTGAAGAATTTCACCCCTTTTCAACAAGGGAACAACAACAACTGGAACAAGGGTTACCTGATGCTCAGGTGGGCTGTAGTGAACGTTCACATACGTCTCGGATGCGTTCAGCCAGAATAAACCCAAAGTCCTGTCGGGCCTGTGGGCAACCAACAGCGGCACCGACCCGTACAGGCCAAAGCGGCTGTACACGTCGTAGGCGAAGACGTCCAGGTTATACAGTCGATACGGTTCTCCATCTCTGGGAAATGAAATCAGTTACATGATGATGCAAATAAATAGAAATAAATGTCTTTACTGCATAAACTCTATTCTTTGTTACCTGGTGTCTCTGAGCTGCAGGTCGTCAGCGTGTTCTGGAAGCCCGTACACATGACTGAACCCGTGTAAACAAAGATCTGACCCAATGCTGCTGGGACCTGGACATAAACAAGATGTCTATCTTACTTTTCATTCTCGTGATACTCTTTGTATTTATGTTTCTTTGTGGTTATCTGAATAAGCTACAGTGTGATTTATATATTTCTGACTTTACAGGCAAATTTAATACCTTCATGCCCAAATCTGAGCAGAAATTAGTGCATCTTAAACTTCATAATCCAAATAATTTTTAAGATCTGTCAAACTTTTATAAAAGCTTTTTAGACTTTTTAAGTACCTGCAAAAACCTTGTTTCATTTTGTCAAATTCCTCTTTATACATTTGTCAGGACAGGTGCTATGTCAGTACTATTATTATGTTATTATAATACGTATTATGAGAAGATAGAATCATAAATAATATTCAAAATATAGAATCGTGTGTGCCTCGGAGAAACACACACAACATTCCTCTTCAGTTAAAGGTACAAAAACAAACTCAGAATTTTAATATTTATATATCAATGAGGTAATAATAACATTAATAATATTTATAATTCATTTTTTCAATAACTGAAAAAAAACTATCTGTTCTCAGAGGACAATTAGGTCCCCAGAACACTGTTTGGCAGGGTCCACCACATATAAACAAAGTAAAACAGAATGAGCCTGTGTCGTCTTTTAAGGTCAGTTTGTTTCATTCAAAGAAGATCTTTCTCTTCTGATTATAAGTTCTTCCCAAAAACTACACAGGGCACCTTTAACTGTGTTACAGTACCGTTAGCTTTGATATCCACGAACTCTTTGAACGTCTCTTTCCATAATGAACTTGTGTGTTTGTCTTCAAGCTGCCGGAGGAACAAGAAGAAGAAGAATAAATGTATTTATAGACCAGATTAGGCTTTAAGTAGGAGTTGTGTTACATTCTCTTACCCCACTAGTACCAGATGTGGCCCTAAAGACAAACAACAAGGGGAGAAACATGATGAAACAAGAACATTTAAATTAACTCCAGTATTCATGTGTTGTTTTGTTTTTCCAGTACGCATCCGTCCCCTGAAAGCCTCACCTGGGTAGATCCTGCAGAGTGTCAAACCACAGTTTGCCTTTAGAGTTGAACGTCACCATCACTTTGTCCTCACACAGGATCTCCAGACGGAAAGGGAAATGCCACACACGAACCTGGTGACGCCCCGAAGACCAGGAGAGGGTGACAGAGTCCTTCGACTGTTTCTCCACTCTCATCCTGCCACATGATGATAGCAGTGAATAAATGATTTCTCCAACAAACATGGAAGTCAAAGCTGTGCAACAAAACACAGACAGAGAGCTCGGAGTGATGCAGCTCTTACTGTTCACCCTGTGGTTCCCCCACAAGCACATCTGGAACTCGATAGCGTGCTTTAATGGGCTGGAGCTCGTCGATTAGGATCCTTACGGTGTTGTTTTTGCAAGGTGACACAGAAAGGAGCAGTAACTTCTGTGAAAATCAGAACAAGTCAATTATTGAGACACTGTGTGGAGGTTTTATCTGCATTTTTTTTACAATGCCAGTGAAGGTTATCAGGTATTTTTCAGCTGAAGGGAGGGTTTGTGTTTCTCGTAACCTTTATTGTCCTTCAGATATGCACAACACAGCTGAAAAATATTGCCAACTTGAGCAAAAAAAAAACAGGAAATAGACCATCCTTCACTTTCGTTTTCCAGTAAATACAAAGAGTCCAGACCTGTGAGTCGGGCTGCAACAGTTCAAAACAGGCCCCCTTCTCTGTCAGCACCATGGTGTCCAACAGGGTGCGATACTGCGGGTTTGGACCTCGGATCTGTCGCCTGGCAACAACATGAGGAAATTCAAAATTATGATAAGAACTGATCACACACAGAGGGTCAGGTAATTGTGCATAATCACATAAATACACACATTATTTGTGAATGAAACCTACTTGTAGAAAGCGACATCATCAGTTGTCTTGAACTTTGTTTGCTCTGTAGGAACAGCAACACTGTGGAGCAAGCAGAGAGAAAACTAAAGGAACACCTACACAGAGCACAGATTTACACTTTCACTCACATGTGCACCTTATTTCAAAATAATGGTCCACCTAACACAGCAGGTAAACTTAAAATCTGCACACAAATAAGCACAAAACACACGTAATGCAGTCATGTAAACATAGACTATGATAAGTTCCAATTTGCAAACACACTACATGGACACCTGACCGCCCACAGTGTCTGTCTGCACACATGTGACATATCAGAAGTCTGAGAACAGCTGCTTGTTACCTGACAGGTGGTGGTTGGAACACTTCCGACATTTCGAGCAGAAACACAGGCAGAAAATCAGAGCAGGTAAAAGTCGCTTGTTGTCTCCGGGAATCAGAATTAAATCTTATTTTTCTGTGTTGACTCGTCAGCTCTCTGTGACTCTGCAGGACCGAGCAGCCGTCACACCTCCCACACTTCCGGTGTGGTTTTTCAAAGTAAACCTAAGTTTCGTTTTTGCATTTGCGAGCTCTTTTTATTGTTTTTTTTATATGTTTATACTTTG
>CAEMYA010002102.1:160014-177309 GCA_903131615.1 Diplodus sargus
TAGTTTAAAGTACAAAATGAATATGAAAACTATTTCTAACCTTGAGATGTCCTGACTTCACTCATTTGATGGATTCACTTGTGAGTTTTCATGGCATTTTTTTGGTCACTCCAAACTTCAATGGTAAAACAGTCAATGGTAACTGCCATCTCTTCTTTCTCCTGCCCCAATTAAATCAAAATTCATGAAAAGTTACTTATAGCGATAGCAGATACAAGTGACTAAAATGGGTTCCTGTATAGGAGATAGATGTGGATAGATGGTGGAGCTTGGACTTCCAGAGGGAGCTCAGAGTAGAGATGCTGCTGCTTCCCCTTCAAAGGAGCCAGCTGAGAGGTTCTGGCATCTGATTCGAATCCATCCCAGGTGCCTCTCATTGGAGGTTTTCCAAACACGACCAACCATCAGAGATACCCTGAACTGACTGGAGAATTACTAAATATTAACTAAACAACTAAATATGCTAAAGAAGGAAATCATCAACAGAAAATGCTTTCGGGCTCTAATCTAAATAAAGCAACATCTGGAATAATCAAACAAAAAGTACTACTTGTTATTAGCAGAAATAATAACCATAACTAACAAACAAACAGCTCCAACACTCTGCAAGTAACCTCTGTGTGTGTTGCAGGTTCTAATTTGCAAATATATCTGTCATGTACGACAACATCAGACACAGTTTGTGAACCACTGGAGGGATTCTTCTGTCTGGACTCTACAGAGAACGGCTGTATGGCAGCACAGGAACACACACGCTGTAAACCAGGACAATATATCCGTCTCAAAGGTTGGTTTTCTTGTGCTGACTTTATATGGGACATATCAAGCTCATTTTCAGGTTCTAAATTCTAAAGATTCAGTAAGTCTACTTGAATAAGTTTACATGCTTCAGTGTTCCAAAAGCACCTATTCTTTCTGACAGTGTACATTGCTGCAGCCCCTCTATTCACCCGCTGTCTGAAAGTCTTCAAAGTACCTGAAGTCTCTTTAAGGTTCTCTGTTGAGAAGTCTTTTTCCAGCCAGGAAAACTGTTTTCTCATGCATGTCAGCACAGTAACAGCTTCTAAACCAAAAACTTCATCACTGCTCATGATTGAGCATCTTTATGAACAACTGTCAGGATAATTAGTGTAACAGTACTACTGTGACACAAAATTATTTTGATCTGAAACATACAAACTTGCTGAAGATTTTTTGGGAACAATACAAAGGTGTCTGCTTCAGAAATAGTTTTTTTTTTTAAAAATCCGCTGAGAAAAAAAATCCAGCAGGTCTGTTGGAATGTACTGATTTTGATTCATTTTAAACCTCAATCCTTTCATAATATAACTATGCTAGTTTCCACATAGATCATTTGCATTTGTACAGGAACAGCGCAGAGAGACACTGAGTGCTCGGGCTGCAGTGAAGGAACATACTCAGATGGAACTTTTACATCCTGTCTGTCACACACACAGTGAGTAAAGCTTCACAGCAGAGACCAAAGGTGTTACAACTGCAGTAACTTCATAGTGTCCTTCAAAATGTCCCTCTTTCATTCCAGATCTGAAACATTAAACCTTCAAGTGATAAAACCAGGAACTGTTTCAGCTGATGCTGAATGTGGAGAACAAACAGCACACGGGACAGCAGTCGTGGTCGGCGTTGTAGCGCTTTGTATAGTAATGATTGCAGCAACACTTGTACTTGTAATGTTCCTTCACAGAAAGAAGAAAGGATGTCTAATCACAGGTATGATTTAGACATGTTTTTGATGAATAATAATAAAGTCTGTCACATCACAATGTTGTTAAATATGGTGTTTTGTTAATGTTTTATTACAGAAAATAAAAGAAACGCAGAGAATGGAAACCTGGTATGTTTTATACTTACTTAACTGTTATCATTAAGTCTGGTCCACTGTGTGCACTGTACAGTTGTACGTTTTCTGCTAAATAATGAAATAATGTCACTAATCAGCAATATTTCACAAAAACAGGAGAATGTATCAACGGAAGAAGCAGGGAGATTACACCAGCAGGTAAGACAGCAGTGCATTGAAATGTTCATGGACTGAGCTACACTCTATGATGACTTTATGAATGGAGGCTACAACATGTGTCTGTTTAACTTTTATATATTTTTCTCCACAGGACGTGACAGTAACATAATGTGCATATAGAGGATGCAGGGACATTGTATTTGAGAGGACAGACATTAAATGAGTCCCAGCTGAACCTGCACCATGTAACTAGGTATCTGCTGTCAGGACGGGGCAGATGACAGTGTGAAGCTTCTAGCTAAGATCTGCTGTTGGAGTGGGTTCACAGTCTACTGCAGCTCCCTTTGGATGGATTAAAGCAGAGCACTAGTTTCACCGTGTTGTACTTTGTATGATGACCTAGATGAAGATTATTCTTCCTCTAACCACACAGAGAGCCCTGGAATAAATGCTCGGAGCAAGTTAAAGGGAAACTCTCGCCAAAATGCAACCTAGGCTTTTTTTGTGAATGTATATGAGTCAAATCTTTGTGTAAAAGCATAATTACGACGAAAGAAGCACTTTTAAGATTGACCGTGTCGTAGTTTTCGGCTCAAACTCATTTTAATGGGAGTGCATGCGGCCAGAGTCCTGCACGGGTTCGGGTACAACCTGGATGAAACGGGTGAAAAATAATAACCAGGGTCTCTACACATGAACACGAGCATTGAGAATATTGTTTGTGTACACAGAGTTTACTGAAAAGAATGTTTTTGAACAACTCACGTTAGCAGTAGCTTCTTCCTCTAGCCGTCGTCATGGCAGCCCAGACATGTCTGGGTAGAGTGTATGTGGGTCAGTTTAGCTATGTGTAGAGACCCTGGTGATTCTACTAGCAAAGTTTGATGTTGTGTCAAGCCTTCTTAGTGTTTTAAAAATAGAGATTTTGATGCTATCGTAAAAGTGCCCCATGCACTCCCCTTGAAAATGAGTTTGAGCCAAAAAACGAAAATACGGTCAGTCTTAAAAGTGCCTCTTTCGTCATAATTATGCCTTTACATGAAGGTTACTCATATACATTCATTTTGGCGAGAGTTTCACTTTAAAGACTGTAAGTTGCATATATACTGATCTTCATTATGATCACACAGAGCTCAAGGTTGACTCTGAACATCAGACTGGCTGAAACTGAACTGTAACTGTCAGAAGAACCAGTTACTGGATCAGAGGTCGGATGCTGTGTCTCGAACCTCAACATGATGGGACAAATCTCTCCTTTCACCTGGCCTCATCAGTGCTTATGAATGATGGAGCCTTTTCAGGGTGATCCTTTCATACCCAATCATGATACTGTCACCTGTTAACAACCTGTTTACCTGTGTAATGTTCCAAACAGGTGTTTTTGTTTTTTGTTTCAGCATTCCACATCATTCCCAGTTTTTCACTGGCTCGGTTAAAACTTGTGTGCATTTACAAAATGTTTATAAAGAAAGTAATCATTCATTATAAATATTAAATATTGTCTGTGTATTGTTTTCAGTGGAGTTGGTCAGAAAGTCCAAAAAAATGAAAAAAATGTTAACATCAGTTTAAACAAATTAAACAATTGTTGACCTAAGAGATGAGAACATCAAACCTACAGTCAGTGTGCTCAGGACTCACCTCAGACACTCAGCTGATCCTTCATGCCTGATAGTCTGTATTTCAACTAAACATGTAAAAGGGTACTATGTGATTTTGGAGAAGAAACTCAAACTCAGAATGTCCATACTTACAATGTCAATGAGGTAATAATACAAACTCAGAAATATTTATTTTTTCCATAACTGAATAATGCTTTAGGCTCAGAGGGATAGTTCAGGTGTTCAGAGTTCCCTCTTCCCTGTCAGTGTGTTGCCTGCAGTAGATGACCGTCAGCTCTCCCCTGTGTGGAGCAGCAGTGTGTAACACTGACTGGGAAGCAGAGCATTGTACTACTGAACAGATGTGACACGAAGACATATGTAAGCCACCGAAAAGAAAATATCTGTTTAAGTGTACGCTATATTTTGAACATTGCTGGTGCTTTAGGTGTACAGTGCTGTTCTTCCCTGACGGTGCTGCCTCATGTCTACCTCATACAACTGCCGCATCAAAACACCTGAACTATCCCTGTAAGGTCAGTCTATTCACTGTATGTAGTCATGAAACAAAGAGTTTGTTCAATTAGTTTGTTTAGGTATAAACAGTTACGTCTAACAAACATGTCAGTTTAAGATTGGTCTGACACCACAGCTTTTCTCACTGTGGGATTGATTATTTTTCTCATGACGGAATGATAATCAATACCACATGTGCAAGATGCACATAAAATGTGGCTATATGCTGACAAAATAATCTACAGAAAATATTTTCATAGGCTGGGATTTGTGAGACAGGCAACAGTCTTCACATCCAGTTGGTGTTCATGCAAAATGATTTTACTACATTGTTTTAATCTGTCCTACAGAAGATCTGTCACACCAGTTCTACTAATGAAAGTATTCAGTTGCTCTTGACTGATTTTTTGATGCATGCGTGAACACAACAGTTGCACCCTGGAGCCCTGAATGTACTTCTTGGTTGACTTGTTTGCTGAAAAGTTACCCCATTTGGGAAAAAGTGTTATTTGTATAGAGCTGTGATTGTCCCACAGAAATAAACATTTTTATAGTGTTTAATTATAGATAATTAATATGGTATTAGTATTGACCATTGTAATTAATATTGAATTGCTGTAATTAATGTGTTATCTCTCTTTTAATAACTTGCTAGGAATCTATTCTGGTTGTTTACTATTGTATTGTTTTGTTTGTTTACTCCTGTAAACACAATGAAGTGGTCAAGATTAAAATAAAACAAATCAGAAATCATAAGTCTCCCTCTGTCGCCATCTTTTGCCTACTTCCTGAACTACAACAAAAAGCCAACGGCCGCTGCTGTGCTCTGTCGCCATCTTGTGCCGGCTTCCTGAACTACAACAAAAAGCCAACGGCCGCTGCTGTGCGCTGTCGCCATCTTGTGCCGGCTTCCTGAACTACAGGAGAAAGAAAGCACCGGACCGGACCTGGAGGCGGATACGACTCTGACCTGTAGTAGATGCACAAATGAAGATGCCAGATGTACAGACGCGTTGGTCATGTTTGCTGCTTTTAGCATCACTTTTCCGTGTCGGGACAGCGGCGGAGGTGTCCGTATGGAAGGTGGACATCAACTCGGTCAGTGTTACGCCCTCGACAAATGCATTTTCAACGGTTATTTCTTAGCATGTCGTGCTAAATCTTGCACAGCAGCTGTTAGCCTGGAAGCTAACTAGCTCCTAGCAAGTCTTCATGTCGCTGTATCTTCCCACGTTTTAGACACACACAGGCTTTGACAGTGTTTGTTTGGGTTGTCGAAACACAACGAGGTTCTGATTCGGAATGAGCTAGCTTAAACTGCTCGCTGTTTAAAGTCATAACTCTGCCTGTCAGCTGTGTTTTAAACCTCCTGCAAGATAGCAACAGTATCTAATTATGTTACCAAAGCAGAAAATGTGTTGGGACATGATGGTATTTTACAGGTGTGTTTGAGCGGTTAAGCTACGCTCAGATCATGCGAACAAAGGAAGTTGTGTTGTGGATTAGATAAACCGGTTATTGTCTCAGTATATGACAGAAGAGGCTTCTGTTAAAAGTGTTGACACAAAGGGAAACTCTTATCTTTCAGTCTAATACTCTACTTACACATTCATTCATACATACTTTGTTGTATGTACTTGATTTAAATTCAGACAACCGTATTAATCCCACCAGAGGCTTGACTAGAATATACAGAAACAAATAGACACACATAAAGGGAATATGTTAAAAATGATATAAAATATGCCAAGAAGTTAAGGGGAATAAATGTTGATTTTAAAGTGCACTGCTTGTAGTCAAACTAGTTTTAAATGAACTTCATTGGCAACTACTTTGATTGATTGTCATTTTCAAGCAAAACTGTTAAAGATATTTGTTGGTACCAGCTTCTTAAATATGAGGATTAGCTGATTTCCGTTGTCACTTATGACATTGAACAAAGAGTCTTTTGGGTTTTGGACTGTTTGTTGGAGAAAAGAAGCAATTTTAAAACGTCACTTTGGGCTGTGAGTGTTGGATGTCGTACAACCTGCAGGACTAGTTTTCCTGGAAAATCTGCACGGGAACCTCTTAACACTGTGTTTCAAATGAAAAATAATGCTGTTTTTTGTCAGAATTTCTTCAGCAATTTAGCAACTAATCGGTCAATCGATTCTTCGTAGATGCAGTCAAGTTAATAAACGTGGCTGAACTAGAGATGTTAGATCAAAAACAATCTGTGTTGTGTTTTCAGACGCAGGATGTCGTGTTTCGGAAGACGCTGTATGCCAACACCACCATCTTCATGAAGTGTAAGTTCTCTGAACTCTGTGTTTTCCTTGAATACTTTCTTAAATGACGATTGGGGGGCTTTTTATTATAATGTCAACAGTGACGGTGCCATTGCCACAAGCTCCTTACTGCATCCACCTTTTTATAGATATTATGATACAAAGTACAACGATGGTTATGTTTGATAGGTGGAGTATTTACTAGAACAAGACATTCATTAACAAACTGCCAGGAAGGCCACAGGAACGTACCGCTCAGGTACAGTACATCCTTGGTTTTGGCGTCTGTGTTTAATCTGGCGTCTGTCCAGGTTGTGACACAGAAACACAGAAACACAACATGAATAGTTAAGTATGAAAAGGCCCTCTGTGTCCTCTGCTCTGTCCTCTGAATTTTTATGCAGTTCCTGGGGGATGATTCGTATCCACATCTCTTAGTTTTGACCCAGTTAGCATATACTTCAAGCTGGTTTTGTTTAAAAAAGCAAAACTAAATTAAAAAAACAGTAATTCTACTTTCACAGGAACTCAAAACGATGCTGCTTCTTATTAGAGATTATATGTAGTGCTGATTATTGTTCAAGGAGCATTAGGACTGCTGGGTTTAACATTAAAAATTTAGCAGTGACATTGTTTTGCTGACATTCACATTCATGGCCTTCACCGGCTGAACTGCAGTCACTTTGCATGGGCCGGATGTCGTACAACCTGCAGGACTTGTTTACCTGGAAAATCTGCACGGGGAACCTCTTCACACTGTGAACTAAATGTCAGTGTTTGAAATGATGGACAGCATCTTATCTCATCTGCTGCGCTGTACAGACATATTGTGATGATAACTTTTGATCACCTTTTGCTCATTTTGTATCTTCTTTTAAATTTTACTGTGAACTATGAATGTAAAACTAATTAAAAGTAATTTTACTTTCACATATTTACAGAAAAACTCCCTCTTTGTCACAGCCGTTAGCCTGTGTGGGGCTAGATTTTCAGGCAAACTCCCCCACACTGTCTAACTTGCAACGTTTGGTTCTAAACCTTCATCAGGCCAAAGAAATGTTATCCCAATGTATAATGTTCTGTGTTGTTATGACAAAAAACAGAGATTAACTCCTGTAACATGATGATTTGGACCTAAGACCTTATTACTGTCTAACCATCCAGTGCTCCGCCCGCTGAGTAACTATTCACTTTTATCTCTCTGCAGTCCAGGGTGACATCGGGTCATGTGATAGGAGCCTGGCCTTCAACATCAGCTGGTACCTGCGCTCCTCTGTGTGCTACAATGAGGTCTTTAACACACCCGTGAGTATTGACTCTCGTCTGCTGATGTGTGAGTCTCATTTGTTTGTTTTGCCATGACTCACTCACATTTCTTTAGAAATGGTTGGTAGAAGTCACTCAAAAATTGAATCCTTTTTGTGGAGTTCGTGTAAGAACGACAGGTTTATATATACATGATCAAGCTGTTTTTAATCTAAAAGTTCACTTCACTGAACTTTCCACCAGTTCAGGGTTTTGATTTCCCATTCAGCATCAGCTGTCTGTCACTCAGAGCAGCTGGTACGCGCTGCCTGAAAGTGTTTTCATGGCCTTGGGCTCAGCTTCCATCTTTGTGCCAGCGCTGTCTCTTTGTCTCAAAGCATCTCAAACTCAGCTGCTGCTTTGGCTTTGATGTACTTCAACTTCTCGCTGAAGAACGAAGGCCAAAAAGAGAAGGACGTATCGAGGTCACCTGCACCCTGATCAGGACATTCTTCATTCAGATGTGTTTTGAAATGTCTGCTTCTGTCAAACACTGACTTCAAGCAAGATGAGAGCAGTTTTCTTCTTTGGATTTTGCTTTCTAAGTCCTGTCTGATCATGAATGTATTATTCTGTCCGTTTAGTCTGCAGTCACCGGCCTCCATTCATTTGTCCTAATGTTGCAACATGAGTAGTTTTATAGTGTCACTGATTTTCTCTCACTGTCCTTTATAGGACAACAAAGCCATGAACATGTTCGGTATGGACCACATGTTGAAGGACAGCTGGAACGGCTTCTACAGTCAAGGCTACATGTACTTCGACAACTGCTCGTCCCTCTTCTTACCGAGGGTAAACACAACACACATGAAGCATCACTTTCAACGCAAGTTAAGTGCAGCAGTTATCTAACGTCTGAGTGTTTGATGTAACTTCATACCGGTTTCTTTGCTCCATCTGCTCACCTAGGTGTATTATCCAGATTTCAACCCATATCAGCCCCTCACCAGCCCAAAGGTGAGTTACTGATCATGGATGGATTGACCATATTGATGATGCTAATTAAAAGCTATATAGAGGCTGGTTTTATGAATGTGTTTGTGTTGTATCTTCAGAGTGACCCATCCAATCAAAGTCTGTTTTGGCCCGACAAGCCGGTAAGACATGTTGTTACTACTTTTATGCAAATGTATGTTTTTTTTTATTAGAGGTAATTTCCTGTGGAGCAGCTGAAATTGTTTTCCCCTCCTATAAAGTTTTTATGCTCCTCATGATCCACAGGAACAGTTTATGTCATGATGTATTGCCAGTTTAGATAAACACTCGGGGCTATGACGACTATGATTCTTTGCTCACAAACGTCTTTTTGCAGGATATCAGCGCAGTGGCCAAAGCTTGGCAGGACAGTCCGTATCTGTTCATAGTCAAGGTGCAGCCTTTGCTCCATGGGATAGAGGAAGATGACATTGGAGCAGAGCAACTCAGCTTCACTTTCACAAGTGAGAAATACAATTTTACTTCAAAAGCTTTAGAACCTCTCATATTTACTCTGTAGATAATCTGGTGAAGAAAGAAGGACACTTGTGTGTGTCAGGAGATGTGACTTTGTGCTTTTCTTTCCTCAGTGAAAGTTGAGATGAAGGGACCACACGACTACTCTTCTCCAGCAGACTGGCCCCTCATGATGGTATGTACTAAATTAGATAAACAAAGGTTATTTTTATTGGGGGATGCTATATCAACAAAACTGAGTACTTGTCTGTCCCTCTTGTCATCACAGTTCTTCATGGCCATGTGCATCGTGTACGTGCTGTTCGGGGCTCTCTGGCTCTTCTGGTGTGCTTGCTATTGGAGGGATCTTCTGCGGATCCAGTTCTGGATCGGCGCTGTCATCATCCTCGGCATGCTGGAGAAAGCTGTGTTTTACTCAGAGTACCAGAGCATCCGTTACAAAGGAGACTACGGTTGGTCGATTTGATATATTTGATTTTCTGTGGGATAATTTTTTTCTCTTCTCATTTCACTACAGTTTGTTATAATCATCATTCTGTTATGTGTTTTCACAGTTCAAGGTGCTGTTATTTTTGCTGAGCTGCTTTCTGCACTCAAAAGATCTTTAGCACGAATCCTGGTCCTCATTGTCAGTCTCGGATATGGCATAGTCCGGTAAGTTTCCTCTTTTAAGAAGTGGACCTTTTTTTCTGACGTCATGTCTCGATATCAACCAGTGCTCACTGCTTATACTCCAATTTCAACCTCCCTCACCTGTGTAGACCCAGACTGGGTACCACCGTCCATCGCCTTGTAGCTGTCGGCCTTCTCTACCTGCTCTTCTCCTCTGTGGAAGGTGTGCTAAGAGTGACGGGTGTAAGTATCATCTATTTATAAACTCCACCAGCCTCTCATCAGCCACCAACCAAACAGCACACATTCTCAGTATTTAATCTAGCCTGTTTGGAGTACAGTGACAGTGTCAGATAATTCATACGAATACAGCACATTCAGTAAAAGGTGACTCCACTCAGCGGAAACACCAACAATGACATGCAAATACTCTAAAGCCTTTGCAATCGATTTATTTCCTTAGTTGCTCACTAAAATAGGATGTGACAGACCTGTTTTTGAAGCTGTTATATTTTCATTTCATCCTTTCACAACCTGTGGTTGCAGCGGTAACAACAAGTGCAGTGTCACAGTACAGCAAACACCCCTCGAGCAGCTGCTTCATCTGAAATTTAACAGAGAGGCGACTTGTGTATTTACAGTGCAATCACATAAACTCACGCTCAAGCCAGCCTGCATTTACCCAGTCGACTGCTTTTATTGTGAAGTAGCAGCTGAAGGGAGATGCTTGGTTGTGGTGTGTTGGTTTGGCTTTTATCAATGCGATCAATTTAAAAAAAACAGGAATGTTGGATTTTCATGCTGCATTGTTTCTTGTGAATCCCTCGTGTGTGTGTGTGTGTGGAAGAAAATCAGACCCTGCCTGCAAGTGACAGAAATGTGAACTACATTTGAAGAAGCATTGAACGATTATGATTATACAATATATCATTTCACAAAATATTATGTCCGGATACATGAATCTTTATTTAAAAACTTAAAATATATACATTTTTAATAACCCTAATAAGTTGGAATTTAATGCAGTAGATGTCGGTAGACAAATGTACATGAGAGTATAAGTGTATATGGTTAAACTGGTATACCACTGCAACCCTACTCATAATTAGTATCAAAAGTGAGATGTAATCTTAGGAAAATCTTTAGGATTATAACTTGAAGGCAACACTCAGATGGCCGTGAGAGTAAACTGTTCAGTGACCCTGTTAAGTGGACTCAATGGGCTGCACTGGATACACTAATCTATATCAACTAAACCCTGCACTGAAGATTTACTGTATCCTAAAATAAACCGAACGGATGAGAAAGAAAAAACACACTCGCAGCTGTTCTGTGGACCATTTCTATTCCTCTTCTAAGCCGTAGTTCATAATTTTCCCTGAACCCTCTGCACTAGAGCAGATAGGACATTATCTGTTCTAGCCTCCACAGTCTGATTGATGCTGATAGCGTTGGTGTATTTTTACATAAAACTCTTGCCCCACACGGCTTTCGAGGCACTCTGCGTAAATAAACATGATTTGAGTAGAGGAGACGATAGAGAGAGAGGAGGTTACGCCGGGATTTAGTCTCTGGTAGGCAGACAAGTGATGATAATAAAGAATGACAAATTTGATCTAAGAGTGATATTCAAATGCAGCCAGAGACGCTGCAGCAAGTTCAAAAAGCCAAGAAAACACGGAGATACACAAACAAACATTAGAAAAAAGACTGAAGAGAGGTTGCGTAGTTTGTTGAGCAGATGTGTTTTGTCAGGAGGCAGATCTTAACACGAGCTCATCTCATGTTTAAAAAAAGCACTGTGACTTCCCTTATGATTAATTTATTCTGCTCACTCAGTCCTGTTTACACACACGCACACACAAACACACACGCACACACACACACACGCACGCACGCTATCTTCTTTTTTTCAAATCTGACTCGTCTTCTTTTTCCAGGGTTTCTATGAGACGGTGGCCCTGGTGGCCAATCTCAGCCTCTCCCTTATTGACTCCTGTGTCATGTGGTGGATATCCTTTTATCAAACCGGCTAAAAACAGCCACTCAGGACTGATCAGACAGGATTTGCATTTTCAGAAACGTTGCATATATAAGCTTTTAATTATGGTTTGTCCCAATGTATATACAGTATGTTCTCCTTAATTTACATCTACATTTTCATCAGTCTGTCTCAAACCACTCGCCTCCTGAAGCTTCGGAGAAACATAGTGAAACTCTCGTTGTACCAGCACTTCACCAACACTCTCATCTTCTCTGTTGTCGGTGAGTACCAACTTGCTCCAAGATGGATTGCCTCTTACAGACATCGGAATAACACCGTTGTTTACTTTGTGTCCACAGCTTCCATCATATTCATCATCTGGACCACCAAAGTGTTCAAGCTGGTGGACTGCCAGACGGTCAGTTTGTTTTCTGTTATTGCATTGTGTTGATGTTCCTTGGTCCCGTCATCTCTGTGGGTTTCTCGCGCATACAGAGATGAAAGGCGAAACTTTTCCCTGCAACCTGATAACATCCATCTCTGTGTGTCTATTTGTATCTTTTCCACAGGGTTGGAGGGACTTGTGGGTAGACGATGCCTTCTGGCGTCTCCTGTTCTCCACCATCCTGCTGGTGATCATGGTGCTGCTGCGGCCCTCTGCCAACAGCCAAAGGTCAGTCGGTCTGGAGCTGGGCCTGATCCTGCAGCTCCAAACTATTTCCGTCATATCGTCTTGCCAGCAGCATTTAATTTCTGGTTCTGTTTCCTCTCAGGTTCTCTCATTCTCCTCTGATTGATGACGATGATGAAGAGGAGGAGGCGAAGGAGCCCATGCTGAATGAAGCTTTTGGTAAAGACCATTGTGAGACCAGCCAAGGGTTGTCCAAAAAATTAGAACACTGTGTCCGTCTGTGTTTACGATATATAAATAGATGGGGTACTGTTTAGTGCAGTTCAGATGTCTTACCTTAGATAGCAGCTGTTTGTCTAAATTCGACTGAAAACCAAGGACCTGGTTTTGTTTCAGGTGAGCTGACTGAATGCTTGTTGATCTACAACACAGTACTCAGTTAGTCAGTGTAGCTCAGATCCCAGGGCCAAGAAAGGCTGCAGGGATAAAAAATAAGTCTTCTTTGTTTGTCATATCCACACACAAGATCTGGAAACATTGACTCACTATCTCTTCAGACGTCTTAATCCCTCCATACTTAACCATCATTTTCTGTTCTGTCCTGATGGATGATGATAGAGCCAACAGTGTTTTCAATTAGATTTGTGTTGCAGCTGCAAATAACTCACAATTGGCCTCAGATCTGATTGAGACGGCCTCGTCATCCGCGGTGTTGATGTATAACCCCTGCCACTGAGGCCATGATCTAAATGTGTTCACGCAGATATGATTAATTTAGAAATGTTCATCTTCTGATCACATAAGTGTATAAATGGAAAATGTAATAATCTCGTTGTGTAAATCATATTATTGCACAAGAGACCTCTATGTGATTTTAACTGTCTTGTTTTATTTTAGAGGGAATGAAGATGAGAGGCTCAAAGCCCGATTCTAATGGCTCCCAGAAGCTGTTGAGTAAAGAGGTGGGTTGAATGTTTTCTGTCAGCATGTCTCTACTTTTATTCTTTAACGGGTTTATTCACAGATGATTTAATAATTTCTAAACTCTGATTCTTCCAGGACGAAGACTTAAAATGGGTTGAGGAGAACATTCCTACCACCGTAGCTGATGTGTGAGTAAAGTAGATTTATATTTTAGACATTGAGCTGATTCGAGGCAAAAGTAGTTTGAACTATAATGATATTAACTACAGATAAAACGATGTACACATCGCAGTCTGTGGCGCTAGTTTAAACTAACCTTTATAGTGAAGTCCGATTAGTCGGGCCCCTCCTAAGGGTCACAAGATAAATCTGAGGGGTTGTGAGATGTTGAACGGGAGAGAAAGGAAGAAAAAATATTTTGATATGTACATTTTATTTAATATTTTAGACTCTCCTGCATCTTTTCCTAAAATATTAGATCATTTGATCTCTTTGGGATTCAAATTGTTATTAATATGAAAGTTATTACGCCCTTCATGGACGTTGTGAGAATACGTTTTTTAAAAACAATCATCCTTCTAAATCTGTCATATTGTTTCAGCTTATGTAAGCGTATTAATGTAGCTTACGGTATCTAATCACAGGCAGATCAGACCAGAAACATACACTGTTAATACTCAAGCTGACCCTGGTTTGGACCATGTGAATGCACTCACTGCCTTCCTCTCTGCGTTTTCTCTCTCCACAGAGCTCTCCCTGTAATGCTTGATGAGGAAGAGGTAAAGGGTCCTTTCACTTTCCCCCTGCTAGTCCCATGATTTCTGTATACAATGCTGCTGATTATGGCTTTCACTGTGCTATCATTCCATGATCACATTGCTGCACATGCATTATTCTGTGTTCTCTTTTTTTCCAGGAAATCCTGAAGACCAAGATGGAGCGATCCAAGATGGAGTAGAAGTAAATGTGAGAATGAAAAGATGGTGATTTCACTGAGGCAGCGATGAATGCGTTCTGAGTGATCTTATTACCAAAAAATGTGGGCAAAGCCAACTGTTCTCTCCGGACACTTTACATTTTTGAGTTTTATTCCACAGGTGACGTGTAACACTCCAATAAGTTCAAAGACACGTGTGTTTCTATGAAGGCAGTACTGTCTGACCCATATGTGGATGGGCTGATGTCAAGATTCTGGGAAATTCTGTGTGAAACTGAAGGAATTGCACAGCAGAGCACTTTGATAAATATTTTATTTGTGTCAAAGATGTTTCTTTATTGTCACAAACATGACCAAAATCAAGTAGAAACTGGGTATTTTAATACGATGCCCTTCCGGAAAATATAATATTTATTAAAATCTTGTCTTGTGGTTTTAGACTAATACAATATTTAATGAGCCGTGTGGTTACAGGATCACTGGGGCAGAAGATAGAAAACGTTTTAGAGAAGATTAACTTTTTAACCACCTGCTTCAAATTGCAGAAGTGACCCCAGCGCCTGATTGGCTGAACTTGCAGGACCGTGACGACTACTTTCAAATCTGTTCAACTACAAATCATGATGCTTGGCGGTTGTCTAAGCCAAGAATTCATGAGGAGGGTACAAATAACGGGGAAAACACATGTCGAAAACGCTGCATAATAAGATTATATTTAAGCCAACACAGTGACAGAAACTTTCCTTCAGAGGTGTGCTGAGGCTGTTTTTATCATGTGTTTTAATGAATTACATATTTTATAGTTCACATATTGAAGTATATTTAATATTGAAGTGTGCAAGCAGCTGTATGGTATGATTAACCATTTAGCCAGATAACTAAAAATCAATGTTTTCATGCTTTTTATGTCACCAGTGATGATTTCTTGAGTTCATTTCTTGTCGCTGCACCAACAGATTATTTATGTGCATATGTGTTATTCTTAACACATAGTTAACACGTTGTTGTCTGGCTAACTGAGTAATCCTGAAATATAGAAATATATATAAGCTACTGTGACTCTATGTGAAGACGGCTTGAATTGATACTTGAAGCATATCACATTTGTCAGGGTAAAACGTGCTAAATCTTTGTTTTTGGGGGGATCTTTATGTTGACCAGAACACACTGTTTTCTGGGCTGGGAGAATGTAATGACCCTCGTGGTCATGTGTTTCCTTTTAAAGCCAAGTATACGCAATCATAAATGCAGTTTCATTGGAAATGTCCACGTTGTGCGCATGAGCGTTACACTTCTCTGAGGTGTCATCCTTTCATAGAGCAGTTCAGCTATCGGAAAAGTGCGACTCAAAACATGTTCCTGACTCGTTTTCGAGCAAAAGTCTAAATGGAATGATGTTTATTTTAATCTCTATACAAATGTACATCTTATAGCTTTTCAAATAACAGCTGTGATTTAGGTCCACTTCGAGTTGCTCTCACCAAAGTGAAAAGGTTTTTTTTGTTTTGCTACTTAATCACAAAATCTATTAATAAGCCTCACAGATGTGGTGTGGTTCACTCTATGTATGTAATCTTATCTCACACCCTCTGCCAACTGGGCCAGAGTTCTGAAATTCAGTAGCACCGGGTAGTTGTTCTAGAATAAAACTTACTAAAGGAAAAATGTTTAAAATGCCATAATTTCAGATAACTTTGAGCCTATCTTATTCAAACTCCAGAATAAGCCTAGAATTACTTCACCGTCCTTGTGCGATCTACTGCAGTATGTGTGGATATTCTAAATTCCTTAATTTATGTTTTTTTTAAGTACTTATCCAAGTCTTGTCAAAGATTTTTTATTTCAGAGAGACACTGAAGCCCACATTCTGGATGTCAGTCTGCATTGTAATGTGAAGCTGATGATATTGTATGGCTTTTTGCGTATGTCCTGCAAATGAAATTTGTATTAAAACATGATTACAAAGTCCATTTCTGTGTGCATTTATGACAAATGTTTTATGTATTGTAAGCAATTATAAAAGATGGATCCAAACTGCAATTGAAACAACTATTTTTCTTTATCATATTTTACAGTGAAGAACAAAACTATGAGCTGCTCTAATGCACATTTAGTTGGCAGTCAAATTGATTTTACATTATATTAAATAGATTAAAAAACTGAAAGCAAAAATGTAATAAAGTCTTGATAACATGTCTGTAAAATAATGACATTTTCTTCTTGTTTTTCTGTATTTTTACATGATAGTAATAGCTGTTGTTACATTTTTGAGTAAATAACTAAAGAATATCTTGGTATATCAATGTAAATATCACATTATAGATTGTATAGTCATTTTTATCCTCTTTTTTCCTAAAAAGAAAATCTTATTTTGACAGGCTTTTGAAGCCCATGAATAAAGTCTCGCGAGACATACACACACCATGTAGTTGCTCTCAGTACACACAGGTAAAGAAAAATCTATGCTTCTATTTGAAATATTAACGATTGCACATCTGTCTTTAATCTCTATTATTTACTCATTTCCCCCTCTATTCATATTTTTTAAGCTCCATTAGTAAAATCTCGCGAGACTTGTACAAATACAGTCACTGCACCTTTAATGCGTTCCTCGTGAGAGGAGCCGTACGGACTTGAGTCACGTGCCTGTCAAACCCCATTCGCTCGCGCAGCCGTCAACACAAGTGAGGAAGTGGCGAGAAGCTAACCAGGTTAGCGAGAACTGAACCACTACGACCGACACAGTGGTTAATATTTGTTTTAAGCTACCTAAATGTTGCGTTTGTCTTCATCGATGAAGAAACTGACTGCCGTTGTTCGGGTTTCTGTTAGCATGGAGTGACACGGAGCAATGTTTTGGAGCCGTTGCTTGCTAACTTCTAAGCTAGCAGGCTAGCGATCAGCTGTTGTTTTGGTCGGAGAGATAGCTGGCTAACCAGGCAAACTGCATAGCTCTACAGAAGTCTACAATACCAGGGTTACCCGAGCAGATTTCCTCACTGACTGTCGAAACACTGAGCTGCTCGGCCGGTTAATGGCGACACATAAGCAAGGTCCACCCTGACAGACGTATCAGCGGTCA
>CAEMYA010002102.1:209880-230050 GCA_903131615.1 Diplodus sargus
TGTGTTAGTTTCTATCTGTGCTGCACATCCGTTGTTTCTGCACATCAGCAGTGGACATGCTGTAAACATCTGGACACAGTTTGTCAGTTTGTCCTTACATGATTTTTAAAACATCTAAAAACATCTTGTCCGTCCCGATGTTCAGTAGTTTTTTCAGTACGTGTCCTCAGATCATCTGCTGGATTAACTCCTCAATCTTTAAACTCTTCGGTACTTTTTTTTCTGACTAATCCAGCAGCAATTTTCTTTTTTTTTCTTTTTTATTTGACACGTGACCATATAAACATTTCACAACAGAGCTGAGCTCAATGCGGCGTTAACAGTCTTGTCTGAATGAGGATTAGCTACATTTTCCATTACAGTAATAAACACAAAGCGTAAAGTTATTACAGTAAACCTCCACCAGTGTGGAACAATTCAGTAACTATCACACACATCATCCCTTTTTTGTCATTTAGTGAGCTCCCATTTAAAAAAGACAGCTTTAAATGATTGTGTTTATTGTTTATTTGGCATAAGTTGTTTTTGTCCGTTAATTTAAAAAGCAGAAACACTCATGAAAGAGTTTGTTCTTAAGTTACGGCAGCAATGTGAAAATGTGAACATACTCCAGAAAGTAAAAGCGCTTTACATGGATATATTAGACAATAGATAATATTTTTATTGCCAAGTCCACATTGGATGAGAGATAAAACTCGTCCCATTTGACGTCTATTGCTGTGTTGCAGAGAGTTAGCATGCTAACCAGCTACACCCAGCCCGTTCTGTCTCACGTAAAATCTCCTATTGCGGTACAAATTGCTGCAAGAGGAGATTTTACGAGATACAGGACGCGCTGATGGCCCCTATAGTATCTGCTGAAAGACATAAATGAACAAAATAAACACACAAAATGTCTAGAAACCGAATTAAGACACGCTTGATGACCTTCTTAACTTATTGTCAAACACACTTCATTCAATCTTGACATTGATTGAATAAAAAACATCAGTCTCAGTTTTTCAGAATAAATCCTCAATTTACCCTGTAAGATATTGAAATATTCCTTCTCTACACGTTCTTACCTGCTGCTGACATCTCTCTCCTGTCCACGTCTGCCATCTTGTTGTCCCTGAAGTCACTGTTTTGGTCAGAGCTGCTGTAAATCACCTCCATACTTTACCCCCCATTGTCCAACTGACCTCAGATAGATAGCCAAAGACTCTGATGCACGTCACATGTCACAAGTAATTGCTTTTCAACATGAATAATCGGATTCTGCAAAGTGACTAAAAATGATCAAGTCACTGTCGATTATTGGACGTAGAAAGTAACCAAAAATGGAAATACTGAAGCAAAGCATCTCACAATTGTCCACCAAGATTTTTTTTTTTTTTACTGCAAATGTGTATGAATTTCTCATGTAGGTCATCGGGCTCCTAGATTACTTAGTAATTGGCATCAGCTCAGTGAGGACTCCATATCAGTCGATTCCCTAGTTGGAATGACAGAAGAACAAAGTGGTTTCTTGCCTGGGTGACATGTTCGCAGACAGGCCTCAAACACATCACATCATCACTACATGACACAATAATCTGCGTGTCCCGTCATCTGTCAGCCTCAGAGCTCCGGCAGCGCTTCGTCTGCAGCCAGTCGGACAGATTGGACTCTTATGTGATTTGTTCGGTCTTTATGTCTCGGGCCTGACGGAGCAGGCGGACGTCTTCATCTTCCAGATGAGCTTCATATTTAATTCAGCGGACCGGGCCTCTGAGTGCCTCCTGTTATTTTTGTCCTAATATCCCCAGAGTACCATTTTTTTTGTGGCTTTTAATATTTGGCCACTATGATACTTTGGGAAAGATGTCACAACTACGTACAACAGCTGATCTGATATTGGTGGCGTGAGTGGCTCAGATGCATTTTAGGTTGAAGATGGCGGAAGAAAATACATTTGTTTACTGGTTCTCTCTCTGGTTCATCTCTTGGTTCATGTCAGTAAAGACTAAGCAGCTTAAATTAAACAGTAGTGATAGATATAAGCCCCATGAATGCTAGTTAAAAAATGTCAATTATTTATCTTCATATATGATCGTGAACATGGCTTTAAATCCTGCAGATCTGTGCATCTTTGCTCTAAAAGAAATCATAGTTTTTAGTCTTAATTCCAGGATATTTGTGTGTTATTTATGCCTGTATAGTTTCCTGAAAATCTCCTCTGAGTCTTTTGCATTTTTTTTTGTTATCCCACCGTACAGGTAACATATGGTGGAGCTTTATCGCAGTCTTTTTCCATGTAGCAAGCGGATTTGTTCTGCGTGGGAGAATTTATGTAAAACTATGCTAGAACGCCGATCGCTGCAATGCCCAAGGTAAACTGAAAGCCGCTCTTGAAACATCAGGAGTGCAGACGTGGTTTTCGTCTCTTTTGAAAGGAAACGACTTAAAGTTTCTTCTCCAGCAGTCAGTGTGGCTCTTAGTAACCATTTGTAGTGATGCACATGTAATGATCACTTTTCTACTGGCGACGTGTGAGCGACTTGTAATGTGATGTGAAACAGTAGCTAACGAGCTCAGAGACGGAGTTTTTGGTTCACCTTTCTACGCAGACGCTCGTTGTCTGTTGTAGGCTTCAGGAGGGGCATACAAGCTCATATTCTGCCAAATGGGGCAACATTTAAACTCAATTAATAGCTGAGATTCAGAGATACTTTTTGTCCGACTCAGGCACCAACATTGACTTATTTACTTACATTGTTATGATGAGCATGTTAGCGAACAGCGATTAAAACACAAGCATTCGTGTGGAGATTGTATTTGATGCCTTAAAGTTCAATATTCACTCTCTTTTATCTCTGTTTTTTGGTCTCTAACTGCTCCTGAGGGAAATATCTGACTATCTATAGCCGCTAAATGCTCCGCTGTGCTCAGCAGCTTCCCGCTAAGAGCTTTAACAGCTTTAGTCTGTGAATGTAACACAGTGATATTAAGTTCATTTTCAGCTCTGTCTCGGCGTCTATCTGCACACGGCGGACATGTTTGTGTGCGGATCCTTGAAAACTCTCAGGCTTCCTTCTCCTGAGAGACTGAAAATGAGGTCACTCTCACACCTGAACCTGCTCAGGAGCTTTTTTTTTTTTTTTTCTAAATCCACCTTCCTTTTCTAAAGCAGCTCAGAACAAAGCGTCATCCTCTCTTTTCATTTTCCTCTTTTTCTCCCTCCGTCCTGCCGTCATCATCCATCCTGTTGACTCTCTTTGATGAAGGCTTCTCTCATCTGCTTTCATGTATTCATTGGCTGTTTAAAACCTCCCACTCAGGAGCGTTAAAGCTGCTCGCGGGGGAAACCCATTAATTACCGCGGCTTTATATGCTGTGTATTTTGATTTGATGGCTGCCCATCCCATTTTTGCAGTGTTAACACTGACACGCTGACCTGAATAAGAAAGCAGCATTTACATTTTAATTATATTTCTGACTGCTTCTTTCAGACCGGCTTAAAGGGGAGGGTAACTTTAATTCTCAGAGGAGCAGGGTTGCAGCAGGGTTGCAGCAGTTGTTGCACTTGATTTTTTTCTTTTTTAGACTTCGCCTGAATATAAGAGGAGAACTGTCACTCTTTAATCCCGGCTGCTGAGGCTCAGGAGCGATAGAAAGAGTTGTCCATTTATGTCAAGGTTGTTTTTTTTTATTTCCCAGCTCCTCGTGTCTGCGTGTCAGGGTGTCCTTGAGCACGACGCTGAACCCCCAGATTGTTAACAAGGCGTGTGTGTGAATATTAAAGAGCTTTGTGTTCACTAAGGAGGCAAAGAAGCGCCGCATGTAAATCCATTAACAACCAATCAATAAGTTGATGAACAGAAATTCAATCAGCGGCAACACTCGACTCTCTGCTGGTAACATTTTCTGTGAAGTCATGATTATAAGCTTTCATGAATCTTAAAACGATTGTGTCAGTGTCGATAATACGTTATGACCTGCTGGTTCTGACACTGAGTTTCTGTTGTCACATGTCTTTAAAGTCTTTCCGAAAGATTTTTCACTTGAGGGTTTATTAGATGTATTCAAATCCAACAGTAGAATAAATAAACAACAACATGTTTTTTTCTGAGAAACACATTAAAACGAGACTGTTGCAGACCGGCGCTCTCTTCACGAGGCTGACAGGTGGATTTGGCACGCAGCCATTTCCGTAATAACAACTGTGGCAGTAAAGCGGTTTGTTGACAGAAGTGACGGCGGCGACACAGCGGAGTGTTTGTTGACAACACAACAACCTCTCTGTGGATTAACGTGAGTGACAGAGGACGCGATTGAGTTTGTCATTTAAATCCCTCAACATTCTCCAGTTTTTAAATCATCTATTCTTTTCTTTGACTTTGAATTTTAATCATTTATTTGTTTCTCGGCTGTTGTGAGTATGTAAAGACACACCTTGTGGTGTCCTCTGCAGGTGACCCAGCCCCCGCGGGCGGAGCAGCAGAGCCAGCTCCTGGGCGGCCTCGATGAGAAGGCCTACCTGGCCGGGAAGCAGCTGAAGCCGGGAGACGACCCGTACAGAGACCACGCCTTCAACCTGCAGGAGAGCGACCGGCTGGGCAGCGAGCGAGCCATCAGAGACACCCGACACTACAGGTGAGCAGGGTTAAACCGCAGTCTGCACAGGCAGATCGAGGATTAATCTGGATAGAGCTGCACGTGGATCTCTGTGTACTTCTAGACAGTTTAAGGCAACTTAAGTTTATTTGTATAGCGCAACTCAGACACGAGGCAACTCAAAGTGCTTTACAGGGGCATAAAAATGACATTAGAATACATAAAAAATAAGAACGATCCCGACTGCTGGATTCACTTTAAGCTGTTTCCATCCAACACAGGGCGTAGACAAAATAATATCAACGCTTCCTTTTCTAGGAAGTTTTATTCCTCCAGACGTTCTGGCTCTGCACCTGGGTCTCTCCTCCAGATTCAGATGGATTTGAGTAGCGACAGAGGTGATCCAGCCCGGCTCCACCCGGCTCTCCACTCTTGGCAAATGCCAATTATTTTGTTTCTGAAAAAGGGAACACGAGTTGCAGGAATTACATATTGTGCTTTTAACTTCTCTTCAGTTACATCAGGTAAAATCACACTTAAAGGAATGAAAACAGAAGAAGAAGATTTACATTTTTTAATACTCTAATACGGTAGAATTCAATACGTATCAATATGTTGCACCGTCAATTTTCATACCGCTGAATCCTCATTGTGTTATTTTTGTTGCTGTAAACAAACTGATTTAATTGGTTTACAGCAACAGAGCCACTGGTGTGTCGTATTTAATCTGCATGTCTTCGGACTCGTTCTTAAAGCTCCCAGCAACAGGTACCAGATTAAAACGGAGGGTCAGAAACCTTTTGCAATTGTTGCCTGGCAACCGGATATTTTCATGTCACTACGGCAACAATACAGAGGCGACTCTGCGGGGCACTGCTGCAAATCACTTCTGCGCCCCCCCCCCCAAAAAAAAACTAAGAGCCTGGTATGTTTGCGTTGAAAGGCTGGACTCGTAGACGTCTGAGGCAGTTTAACACCCACACGCGATCTCTGAAGACAAATAAGTTAAAGCTGCGTCTTCTCTCCGCAGGTGTGCGTCTCTGAATTATGACACAGACCTTCCCTCCACGAGTATCATCATCACCTTCCACAACGAGGCTCGCTCCACTCTCCTCCGCACCATCAAAAGGTAACGAGTTCGGACACAGCTGGATTGATTTGACAGGAAACACTGACGTGTTTTTTTTCTGATCTCCGTCTCTCTTTTTTCTTTCACCCTCAGCGTCCTGATGCGAAGTCCTCCGTCTCTGATTCAGGAGATCATCTTGATAGACGACTTCAGCTCGGACCGTGAGTTTGTGACCTTTGTTAATGTTCGTAAAAGCTGCGATTAAGATTTTGAGTTTGGGTTTTTTTCCCCTCCGGCTTTGTGCAGCGTTTTAGCTTCTTTCAGCACATTTTTGGGCTACTTCAGTTCACCTTCACTGCTCTTCTTAGTGTCATTTGAAGTTGCAGTGGTAAAAGAAGACAGATGAGTGAAGGGAAGAAGCGAAGGAGAAAAGATGAAATGAGACGGTGAAGCTTCATTTTCTGCCGCTTTGTTACAGGCTGGTGTAGCTGGCGGATTTAGAATAGGCTCCTGACCAGGTTCACTTGAGGGTGACCTGATTTTCAGTCTCTCTGGAGAAACAGTGCGAACATTTTCAAGGATTCACACACAAGCCGCAGACAGACAGAGTTAGCGTGTAGCTGGTGAAGATAGTGGAGCGTTTAGCCAGCGTTTAACCACTGAACAGCTGTCTTCAGCTGTTCGGCGGTTACCTCAGAGGAACCCAACCGGTTCACTTTGGCTGCCTCAGAAGGTAAAATAAAAAAGACAAGTTGTGACATCTCGATATTTACAGGATGGACCTGCCTAATCCGTTCCGTTCGTCAAGAAAAAACACTTCTCCTGTCTCGAGTCTCCCATTCCCAGCGATGTGGTTGTTGACCGCTGCTGGGTGGCCTCGCCATGAGTCAAGAAAAGTCTGTCTGGAAACAGGATCCGACGCTTGGCACTGCCTTTCTCTCGCCGAATGCCATCAAAGCCCCTTTGTTGTTTGTGGACTTAAAACCGAAAAATCTCAGTGGAATCTGATAACATTGTCCTTGTGCGCCGCCAGACATTTGTTAACATACAACTGAATCATCTTTCCCGAACGTATAACCTTTAAAGTGGATCAAAACATTCCACAGTATCTTTTCCTGACCTTAACCGAAGGGCTTTTGTTTTGGGTTCTGGTTTGTGCACCAGAAAAAGAAAAAAATGTTTCTCCGACATTTAACTTGTCAAACAATTTGATCCTGTAACTTGTATATTTCTAAAAAATTCTGGCTGCGGCCCGGCCTGCCAGGTGTTGAGCTCTTTTTCATTCTGTCGTCTGCTGTGAAAATGTGTGATGCAAATGTCAAACGAATGTTCCAGCCGTGAACGAGAAAAGCCAAATGAAACTCAGACGGAGGATAACGACGGGAGACAGGAGCGGCTTCGACAGACGCGTCACGCGGACGTCTGATATCGCAGAGAATTCAGAGAGCTGAGAGCATCCTCAGCTTCTTTTTATGTAACTGATCAATGATGCAGCGGCTTTAACGACAAAACAACAGCAGAAAATGAGCCGCAGCTGCTTTCAAACCACGACAAACCGAGAGTTAGAAGACTAATTGACCTTGAGATTTAAAAAAAACAAATCGGTTAATAGCAGCGTTAAGTGCCGGGGTTATATTTTTATGTAGCTGTGGAATTAAAGGATCACCGCACCGGTGTAATTATTCCCCTTTGTCAGCATTAGGCAGAAGACTTACATGAGCTCATGCTTTACACCGTCCACAGCGATTTCTGTAATTACCACCACATGCATCTTCTGTCTGTGGGAACAGCACAGTGACCTACATTCACTGTGTGCTCAGACACATGCACACGCACACACGGACACGCACTCTGAGGTGTCAGAGCTGGCCAGACATCTTAACAGTAGTGTCTCAGCGGCGGGAGCAGCAGGAGCTCGATTAGCTTCCTAATGCCTTGTTTTCTGCAGCCAGTTTTACCTGCAGCCACCTCCAGCTCACAAACAACCCCCGCAGCCGCTTGTTTCTCGTGCCTGGTTTTGGATTTTGGGATGTTTCGGCGTCAATTATCGTGTGAAACTTGTAACAAAACAGTTCCAGTTTGTGGTTTTTAGTTCTTGCCTGTGAACCATTAAGCCTCCCATTAACCGACTGCTCTGTTTCCTCCAGCTCTCACTGTGGTCTCTGTGTTGCTCCTTCCTAATTCTGTTTTATTAGACGTGATCCCCACAAAGGAACTCTCAAATAAAACTGCTGTTTCATCTGCCGTTTAAAGGCAGCAGGCGGAGCATATTCCTCTAAAAAAGGTTTATACAATCAATTAATTAGTCATACAACTCATACAACAGGGAAACACAGTGGCAGGAACAGGGAAATAAAACAAGATGAACACGGAAACACACAACAGATAACTCCATGAAGACTGAATTAAAGACTGGACTTAAATACAAACTAGACTAAGAAGAGGATGAGGTGAGTCAGAGAAACACAGGTGAGATTGATGAGCGGAAAAACTCTAGGAACAAGGAAGGAGGTCAGCTAGAAAGATCACGTGGAGCAGCAAGACTAACAAAGTGGATGCAGTGCAGGTGTGGAGGTAAAACAGACTGCTGAGGACGCAAAAGATGCAGAAAACAAGATACAAACCCTGCAGAAACAAAACAATTCATGATCGAGTGTATGAGAACAGATTCCCACAACTGTCTTCTGTTAACGAATGTTGTTTTACAAGATGAGACGCTCAATAAATCACTTTTCAAAGCCTCATTTTGAATAAAATGAACTAAATGTGGTGTGAGAACCAGAATCTAAGACCTCGTGTTTTATTTCCTCTGACATTGTTCGTTGCCAGGCGACGATTACTGACTTGTATTTACAGTAAATCACTGATTTTACCATCTGGATGCAATACAACAGTCAGAGCAGACACACGCTTTGACAGCATAACTCTTCCTCGGGTTCAGGAATAATTACATTTAAGTGTTGAGAAACCCAGTTCACCTAAATTACATTAAACCCATCTTGTCACTGAACTTTCTCATTAGGTTTTTCAAAGTAATTATCAGACAAAAGCTTTTCTGGACATTTTCTCCAATAATATCACGTTTTCAAAAAGAAGCATCAAGAATAAATGGCTGAATGAATGAATATGTTAAAGTCAGGTTAATACATGTTGTCAGGTGAGGCAGTGAGAGTGTGAGCTGGAGGAGGAGGTGGAGGTGGAGGTGGTGGTGTTGGTGGTGGGGGTGGCAGTCATCCTCCCTGAGCGTAATCCTATTAAGGCTTTCCTAAATCATGAGCACGCCGTCCTCAATCAAGGTCGGTGATCTTTAGTGTGAGTCCAGACGACAGCATGTGACTCCACTAGTGTCGAGACGAAAATAAACCTCCGTAAATACCATAAGCTGCCGTTCACTGTCTTTTGGCAGGAAGCTGATGACAACTCACTCATGATTATCTTCTTGTTGTTTGTTTTAGTTTTCATCAGCTGGGAGAAGCTCTTTGATTTCAATGGTGCTCTGTTCTTATCACCCGCGTTGTCGTTTTCTTCTCACCCGCATGCTGATGGATCATAGTCAACAGAACATTTCTGGGGATTGACAGCAAAAGTGCATTTCAGCATTCTCCTAAACAACTGAAGTAAATTGGGACCAAGAGAGCAACAAACACAAAATGGCTGCACACAGCTTGTCTGAAGTAATCCAACTCTCCACAAGCCGCGGGATGCAAAATTGATTCAAACTCACTTTTTCAAGTGGAATATCTACATTGTAGCTGCCAAGCTAAAAGTGTTACCCTGTCTGAAGCGGAGGTTTGTTTTGTTTGACACAAAATGGCTCCGGACAGCTCTTCCTCCCTAAAGAGATCCCAAATTGATTGAAATGATGTTTCAGCCTCGACATGCAGTTGCAGGTTGCCCGCCAAGACTTTTAGCTAAGCTGCTACAGTGACGATCATCTTCCTTAGACTTGGATTACGCTGGACGAGCTGTACGGACACATTTTATGATTCTCTGTGTTTGTATGTTTATGTTTACGAGGATGCTGTAACACTATTTTGCTGTTATCCCTTAAATTTGTAATATTTTTTAATGAAGTCTGGCATTTAAGGAATCGCTCTTCGTTGTGTTGTTTAATCCCTCGTGAACATGCTTCACATTCACAACGTGGGCCGAAGCATCACGCACTTTGCAGTTGTGTGCATGTGACTGTATAATGCATTGCAAGTGCACACACGTGGACACAATCTGGCTAAAAGTACACAACATCTGCTCGGTGGGTGTGATCTGTGACTTTCTGCTCATCTTCCCCGAGCGGTTAAAGCCCCCCTCCTCTTCACTCCACACACACACACACACACACACACACACACACACACACCATCTGTCCCCTCCTTATGAGCAACAGTGAAGCATTAATACACTCCTGCTCTCACACACACTCGCGCGTGTCCCCAGTGAATCGACAGCTTAAATGCAAACAAACAGGTTTGTACACACAGCAAATTTAATCAAGCGGGATTACAACTCGTCATGCTTGGGGGGTCCGCCTGATCCACCCACAATCCCCTCAGCTAGATCATACTCACTCTCTGCTGCTAATGCTAATCCTCTAAAAACCACGAGTGTGTGTGTGTGTGTGTGTGTGTACCTGTGTTTGCATGTTGTGTGTAATGATGTCCAGGCGTATGTGTCGACGCAATGTCAGCAGCAGCGACTGCTCACGTAGAAAGAAAAGGGAGTGGAAGATGGGAACAGGCTGCTCGCTGGATTTGTTTACGGGAAAAATGATTTTGAATTAAATCATCCTGCGAAATGAAACTCAGAGACTTTATGCTCTTTGTGTTTATGTGTTTCTGATTATGCGCAGGGCTCTGATGAATGTTTGAGCGTGATGTGTTTGGAGTCATATCATGTTCAGGCATAAGTGGCCTTCACTGAGGGTGTCTTCTTGTGTGGTGTGTTTTTGGGGGGGGTGGCGAGGGACGGAGTGTGAGACCAGGCTGGGTTTGTAGGAGGAGGGGTGTGTTTCTCAATGTGTGTTGTGCTTCCACCATAACATCCCATCTCCTCTGCTCTCCTCCTCCAGCTGAGGACTGCCAGCTGCTCGCTCAGATCCCCAAAGTACGCTGCCTGAGGAACGGCCGGAGAGAGGGTGAGTGTGGGGCAGCAGCGGGGGGGAGACAAACTGGCCTTCGACACAGAGTTTGTCTTTTCTGTTGCTGGGGTTTCTCAATCACAACAGAACACGTAAGGACATACGGAGCGTTGGGTCATGGGAGATGTTGTCTGCGATGTTAAACAATCACCGCTGCTGATGAAAAAAATCAGCATGAGTCACGCAGAAACGTTCACGGATGAGGTTATTCACATAATGTTTAGTCACATTCAATGACTCTCTGGTGGAAGTTACAGCGACAGGCGACCAAATGAAACACGTCGTTACCGAGGACTGAATTACAGATTTCTCTGCGTTTGGAAATGGTTGCAAACATTTACGGTAATGGACGTACACAACTCAACAAATATACTACACAGTTCTATACGTTTATGGACGTTTTAATGCAGAAATGTTTTACTTTAAAGGTGCTGTATGAGATGGAAGAGTAACTGTCAGACATATTATCTTAAATAAAGCAAGAAATGTTTTTTATTACAGCACAAATGTTTACATCAGACAAAGAAATGCATTAGACCTACATTTAAAAACAGAACTCTGCAGAGCACATACCTCCGCCAGGTACAACAGTCCCCTTTAATTCAATCCATCCTAGTCAAATATCAAATAAAACATATTTAAATCCACTAGATCCAGATTTTATATGGATGCACATCAAATAGTTCTCACTCAGGTAAATACGCCTGGTTTTTCTAATCATGATCAATTCTTTATTCCCCGAGAAACTAACAAAAATGTCGAAGAAATGTCTCCCAATGTTAGAAAGAAAGCATTTCCTGGATCCGCCCCTTTAATCAGATTTGTACCAAATGTTAATGGGGTCAATTCTGGTTTGATACCGATCCAAAAAGCGTCCGTATCGCACACTTGGCTTCATCGGTTCCTCTCGACAGATACACAAACATGACAGAGTAAAACATATGTGCTTTTCTTTTTAAAATCCCTTTTCATCCTTGTATTAAAAACCACAAAATGTAAAGAAGAAAGCATTGTGTCCGAGGAATCTGGATTAAATTAATCCCTGAATTAGATGAAATCCTCGACCCGCAAAACAACAAACTCGGTCCAAACTAAAAGCCAGAACGATGATGCTGATTTATTTGAAAGTCTCGCAGTAATCCCTCTGACTCAGGTTGCTGCTCGTGTTGCTGCTCTCACCGCACACCAAAGACTTTGTTTGGGCTTATGAACCACATGCTGACAAAACACAAGCATATTGGATTTAGGCCAGCAGTTCCCGACTGGCATCGGAGGTTCAGCCGGAGCCGGCGTCAGCTCCAGTTTACTTTGAAAGACTCTCCAAATCCTCCATGCAGAATAAACCATCGAGTTAAATCAAAATCCTTTTTGTTCGCCTGTGTAAGGCTAAAAAAAACAGGAAAAAAGTTTTTAAAAAGTACAATAATCACCATAAAGACGCAGAAAAGAGAACCTGCCTGTGTGATACTGAGGACTGATCTTTTTATTCGCAGCTCTTAATGGTTTCACACCTTCAGGCGCCGTTGACTTTCTGTCTGTTGACGTGTTAGTCTGCTGCCTGAGGTCATAAGCATTAAATGTGCACACAGTTCCAGCAAACAGGCACAAAGGAGGCTTTTGCTCTTAAAGATAAGAATTGAGGAATAGAATCTGTAATCTGTAAACTCCTCTAAGACACAGCTCATAACTCACTCAACTCATTAGACTCACTTTGGAGAAGTCTGGTACGTAATATGTTCATTTAATATGTGATAATTCTGCATTACAATGTCTAAAACAAAGAGAATTTTGCTGTATATGTTGTCAAATTGTGCGAAATATCCACAATATACCCAAAGTAACCACTTACAGGTCAGGGGAGTCAGCTAAAAGGGTTAAATTCAAAGCTTTAAAACATTATGTTTCTTTACATTTGTGCCTGGGTGACATCAGATGTAGTCAGATTTATATAACGACAGTCCGATCTGTTTGACACTGAGCAGCTCTGTGGGAGTGGGCGGGGTTAAGGGCCTTGCTCAAAGGCACCTCAGTGGTGTTGATGAGAGTGGAGCTGCCTTTCACTTCCCCCCCATCAGATTTATCCCGCTGGTCCGGGGATTTGAAACTGCGACCCTCTGGTCACAAGCTCGCTTCTCTAACCTTCACCGCTGCCCCTGAGACTGATTTTCATCTGCAGCGATGCTTGTTTGTTTGCTAGGGTTGGACTTGCAGCCGGCGCCGGGGGATCGAACCCCCAGACCTCCTGATTAGTGCACGGCCCGCTCTGCAAATGCACTATTTTAGTCCGGGTTGAGTAATGTGCTAAAAAGAACCCTTTGGTTTGAGGAAATTACTGAGCCTTTTCTAAAAATAAAACTATGTGTTCTTGACCTGCTTTTAAAGATTAATGTCCTCAGGAACCGAAGGGACTTGGAGCTGAGACCCACAGATAGAGCAGGGAAGGGAGAAGCTATTGTGAGACCGACTAACACATCGTCGGTTTTGGTCTTTTCAGGGGATTTTGTTTGACGATGACAAACTTTTGGGAGGTTTTCGTCTCATCTTTCCTGTAAAGTTTTGGAAAACAACCCTAACTAGCAGCGCTGAGCCAAACTGCTTCATACCGGTTTCTGTTCAATCTTATTTATTCTGTTCAGCTTCAAAGAGAAGGAGACACTAATGATTCATATTTCTGTGTGGCACAAACACATTTTCACCCCCGGCAATGCTGCTCGATGTTCAAAAGAAGAGGCTGTAATTCAATCATTAAGCGTATCAGAGAAACTTGACCTTCTCATCGAGCACCAAGTTAAAAAACATAAATCAGACAAAAACATTCATGTGAAAGGTATCTCTAGCTTTTGTTCTCATAAAAAAAAAGCACAATTAGCTTACAAACACAACTTTCTGTTATTTTAATGATCTCTGACTTTGTAATAAAACTCCTCAGCTGATGAGATGCATCCTTTTAATTAACTGTAGCTGCTGCTGGAAAAAAAAGACAATTAACCTCCCCCACAGTTCTGTGTTAAATGCAAATCACTGTGATTGCACATCTGATGATGAGAGACACCTTTATTGCCGTTTGTCCGCTGCCTGCAGCGATTCTGTGTCCTCTGAAATAGATTTTACCCTCAGCTCCCAATTAACGCCTTTTTTTCCTAAAACAAGCTATTTAAAGTGGTTGTTAGGGCAAAAAGCGTGACACGCTCTGGTATCTACTTCAGGCTAATCCAATCAACTGGTTTCATTTCAAAAGCATGTTTGTTCTGGAAAAGCTTTTTAAACGTTTCCGGTGGAATTATCTCCGAAACAAAGAAGAAACAATTATTTCACGAGCAAAGGGCTCAAAAGGAAAACACAGAAGAGATGTAGGATGCGTTTTACGCTCCGCTGCGCTGAGTGTTTTACATAAACACAGAGAATATTGGACTTCTGAATGCAGTTTAGATGGAGTTTGAAGCAGAGAAGTGTTGTAATTTCTGGAATTTTTCTCTCCACACATAAAGTCCTGACATGAAGCAACACGTTCACAAAGGAAATAAAGATACATTCGAGCGAGGCTGTGCACTAATTATGATGGGGGGACTTGCAAATGACGGTTTATGGAAAGAATGTTAAAAAACTGAGTCTAAACTTGCAGAAATTCTGTTTCTTATACGGGTCGAACACTAAGAAACACATCCGACAGCAACATGACATATTCATCACCTTCTGTACGACTCTTCTTGTGAGCTGCAGATTCAAACTGTACATTCATGTGCGCCTGTTTATGTCTTTACAGTGCAGCTTGATGCAAGTTCAAGTTCATGCAGGTTGCATATGTCTTTAATAGAGCTGCAGCAGTTAATCAACTTCATGCAGACTGTTAGAGTATTTGCCAACTAGTTTGATAGTTGATTTGAGTAATATTCAAGAAAAAAAGATTTCAGAATCCTCAGATTTGTCCTTTTATTTTAGAGTAAACTGATCGTCTTTAGTTTGTGGACAAAGCAAAACAGCTGAGTATGTCGTCTTGAGCTTTTTGAAACACCCGATCGACATTTTATTTCTATTTCCTTTCATTTTCTAGACCAAACAACCAATCGAGATCAAGATTAATTGAGAAAAATAAAGGATAGAAAATAGTCACTCCTAGTCTGTAGGCGGGTTTCTATCCACCAATTCTATGCGCGGTTAATGCACAAAAGTTTAGATATTGAGAATGTGTGTTCACCTTTGGTTGGAATGGATACGTACGTTGCGACAAAGTAATAGAAACAGACTCACAAATAAATGAAATCAACCACTTGTCTAAAGAGGCAAAAGACATGTGACATGTTTGTGTCGATGAGGACTTTCCTCAAAGTTTGTGATGAATGTGTAGTCGCTGTGCTTTGAAAGCATTTAATAGACTCTGAAACATTTTGAGTCCCTGATTGATTATTATTATATGGAAGATAATTCTACTTTATGATTCAGCAAATATTATCTAGGCAAGGCAAGTTTATTTGTATAGCGCAATTCAGACACAAGGCAACTCAAAGTGCTTTACAGGCACACAAATTACATGAAAAGACATAAGAATTTCATTTAAAAGACATTCAAAATTGCATTAAAAAACATTAAAAATAGCGTTTTAAAACCACTAAAAACGTTAAGAAACAAATATCAAAACAAGTAGTCTGAAATAGAAAAGCTTTAAAAGAAACAGGACTGTAGAGTGAGAGTCATAATGCAGTTCAAAGACTTGAATTGTTTCAGTTAAAAGCAGTGGCAAAAAGAAATGTTTAAGTCTTGATTTAAAAGAGGTGAGTGTTGGAGCAGACCTGCAATTTTCAGGGAGTTTGTTCCAAATATGTGGCGCATAGTAACTGAAAGCTGCTTCTCCATGTTTACTTCTGACTCTGGGGACTGAAAGCAGACCGATACCTGACGATCTCAGAGGTCTGGATGGTTCATAACGCAGCAGCAGCAGCAGATCAGAAATGTATTTTGGCCCGAAACCATTCAATGCTTTATAAACTAACACCAGGATTTTGAAATCTATTCTTTGATAGACAGGAAGCCAGTGTAAAGATCGAAGAACTGGAGTGATGTGATCTACTTTTTTGGTTCTTGTTAGGACTATGAATCAGCTGCAACTGTCTGATGGAGTTTTTAGGGAGTCCTGTAAGGAAACCATCACAGTAGTCGAGTCTGCTGAAGATAAATGCGTGAACAAGTTTCTCCAAATCCTGCCGAGACATAAGTCCTCTTATCCTGGATATATTCTTAAGGTGATAGTAGGCTGACTTTGACTTTGTGCTGAAATTCATGTCTGAGTCCATAATTACACCGAGGTTTCTGGCTTGGTCTGTAGTTTTTAACATTACAGACTGCAGCTGAGCAGAGATTAAGCGCTGAAGGTGCAGCTCACATGATATGATCTAACACCAGACCACTCATCGCCCTCGACACTTCCACTGATGTTGCACCTGGCGGGTGTTTTAATGACTTTGTTAAAGCATGTCCACAACTTTAAGGCGGTCTGCCGCGTCGAAACACAGAACATGTCTTTGTTTTCCTTGCAGACGCCTGAAGTGTCAGAAAGAGGCAAAAGCGATTGCTCAATCAAGTGTGAATGCAAGATCTGATAAATACTAATTTGCTGTGGCGCTTAACAAATCTGGGCATTTTATCATCTTGTCAGTTATTGGAACAAATCCCTCACCGCAGAGTACCTCACAATAAAAAAAAACACGACAGAAGACATTATTCCGAAGCTTCAGAAGTTTTTTGAGGATTGAATTGTGATTTTTAATAAGGAGCCAGTAAAGAAATCTGAACTGGTGTCACATGAGACCTTCTGTCAGCAGTTCAGGGATATTTTGCTAATGCGAGTGATGTAATACTTCTGTTGACAGGCCGAGAAGACGGTGTGTGACAAATATATTGACTACCACGTGTTAAATCAGTGGAGTTCTACAAAAGTGACCCACCGTGTGCTTCAGTTTTGTGCCAGCTGTCACTTCTTTAGCATCAGAAACATCCAAACATGCAGTGAAGCAGCATCTACTTGGAAAATACTGGAAATACTCGACCGGTTTGACTGACTTCAGTGTTGTTTTTTTCTTCTTCCCCTTCAGGTCTGATCCGATCACGCGTGCGCGGCGCCAACACGGCCTCGGCCTCCGTCTTGACCTTCTTGGACAGCCACTGCGAGGTCAACACCGATTGGCTGCAGCCGATGATCCAGAGAGTCAAGGAGGTAAACGGACCCACCGGCTCACAGTCTGCCATCATTCACACGCTGCAATTAGACACTTGATACACACAGCTCACACACACACACACATTTGTTTTCTTCTTCTGGTTTTATTAGCTGTGATGTCATAGGTTGGCATCGCCTCTAGTTAAGTAAACACTCAATTTGTTCAGCTCAGTTTTAAGTCATTCTATACCAGATGTCACACTCCGCTTTACCACCGCTGGAAAGATTATGGAGCCATTTCTCCCCCAACCAATCAATTTTCCACTTGCCTCTCGAGTGCTTCACAGTGTTTTGTGTTGCTGCGGCGGGTTTTGTGTCTTGCATGGTCGCAATGTTTGTTCTCGCTTCGGGCCGCTCGCCGGGTTGTTCTCTGATCAAAAAACAGCCTCTTTTATAAAAAAATGCAGTGGGAAAATTCTCTGCATTCACAGCATCCTGCAAATTAAATTATTCAGCCCACCAGGGACACCGCCACCACATTTACACAAGGATGTTACGCTGTTCTAAACGGGAACGGGATGAAATGCAGCCGCTCTCCGCTTGCTCATTTTTAATTTCGCTGGTATTTTCATGTGAACCTTCAAGGGCATTTTGGCCGTGAGCCCTCGCTGCTTCTGCATCAGCTTCACAATTCATGCGAGCGAAGCGTGCACAGCATGTAAACACGTCTTTTAGAAAAAGGGACGAGCGCAGGCATGATTCTGAGCAACAGTCTGATTGCTGGCTGTCTCCTCTCTCCCCTGACATCACTAACCTGCGACTGGGCTCTAACCAGCACAGCTACTCCCCTGAAATCCTCCTGCCATCCCCCATCGCAGACGAGCAGCCCTACTTGCTCTGCAGCAGGAGCTCTTTCACTTCACATTTTTCCACAGTAATTACTTCGGCTCTCATGTGTGCTCCCGCGAAAATCTGACACTGAGCTGCTTCCAGTGCGCCTCGTGTCTTCATCCATTTCTTGTCTCAGCCGTCTCAATTCACTGAGCTATTTATTCCAGGCTCTACTATAATGGCACTCGATTCACAGGCATTTTATCGACTTCTCCTCCACTTCCTCCTCTGCTTTTTACTGCTCCAGTGCTTCTCCAGCACTGCCAATGCACTGAGATATACCACCTCTTAATTAAAGGAATAAGTCGACATTTTATTCACTTTCCTGCAGAGACTTAAATGAGACGTCTGACACCACTCTCATATCTGTACTGTGAGTATGTCGGTGAAACCAGCAGCCGTTTCAGTTAGCTTAGCATAAAGACTGGAAATAGAGGGAAACAGCTAGCCTGCAAACGTCTAAGAATTAATCACCTGTTGAGCTCACATGCCAAACAACCAGGATAACTGTTATCTGCTACTAACCTCAGCTGCCGTCAGCGAGTTAGCTCAGCTAGCTGTTCATTCATTGGTGCGTTCAGGACAGAGCCGGATAAGCTGATTCTCCCAGTTTAAGGTATTCATGCTGGGCTCAAATAACCGATTCCTGCACCTAAAAAGAATAATGCTGAAGTATTTTTTACTGTATAAAAATGAGCTGTTTTCACTGAAGGCCAGACGTCTGCAGTTTGTTCAGAAAGTATGCCAGACATCGACCCAAAACTAAATTCAAAAACTCTGCATGCGACGAGAAACTCATCTTCAAACCACATATTCAGATGTCTGCGCCGCACAAAACCCCTCCATGTTTTATTCAGCAGACTCTTACACATTGTGAGTGTGTGCACATCGTGTTTGTGTTTCCGTACACTCATCCTCGGCTCTGGGCAGTTGTGACTCATCCAGCTTGCATTACAATCTTTTAGTCTGGCATTCATGAGAGCGCCGGGCTCAGCGATAATTCACCAGCTCCTCAGTCCAGATTCATGAGTCTTCCTGAGACCGCCGCCCTGGGTTCACTGGGGCCTCTGAGAGCAGGAACACTGATAGAGGATCGCCGCTCAGTCTGTTCTTTAATGCAACTAAATGGCAGTTTTTCATTTATTAAGAGCATTAAAAGAAAGTGCTTGAATTTAATAAGAAATGAAGTACAAGTAAAGAGCTTTTATCTAGTAATTCAAAGGAAAATGCAGATGTGTTTCAGCTTTTTTGTTCCACTTTCTTGTCCTGTTAATCAATCCTACTGCCCCCTCATAATTACCCTGGGAGCCGACTGGGAACCATTTGTCTAATAGATCAGACGCAATTAGCATTTTAGCCAAGAGGCGCCTCTCAGAAAAAGTGAATAAAGAGTCTCCGGTGGTTTAGAAAAAAAGCAGAAGAACAAGAAGCAAATATCGCAGTAGTTAGAAAGCCAGTGTTGGAGGAAGTATTCAGATCATTAGTGGAGATAAATGTGAGTACTTTATATACAGTGAGGTAGATTTAATTACAGCACAACATTCTTATATTGCATAAATACAGTAAAATCTGCAATGTCAGGAGTAAAAGTGCAATAGTTCACCAAGTGGCAGAAAAATCAAAGGTTTATTACAGTGTACATGTGTCAAAGCTGTAATAGTGCCAGTGCATATGAAATATGCTCTGTTGCGCTCTTACTCAGACATTAATGTGACATTACTGCCTGTTGAAGCAGAAGAATAGAGATTCAGTGTGCACAGAACACATTTCCTGGGTGTGGAGTGGAAAGCTTTTCACCTCATCGTGTAAATCATTCCACTTTTCCACAAATTGTCGATTTGAAAATGCAAAAAAAAAACAGAATAAGGGTCAACTCCTTTTTCAGCTCCGCTCGAAGCGGCCCAGATGTGAGCGCGAGCACTGTGACACAAATTCAATCAGAGAACAAGAGAGGGCAGCGACGGAGAGATCATCGAGGACATCCATTTTGGAAGTGCGGCCTCATCGTGCATTACCGAATCACAGAGGCTCATTAAAAGCCCAATAAATGTCTATTGCTTAAAGCTGTTGAGAGCATCACTTTCCAGATTGCTCTCTGGCAGAGTGGCAGTTCACACTCGCTCTTCCCCCGCACGCTTTAACGCAATGAACACAAAGTTCACCAGGGGTTCAGTCTCTGTGCAAAGTGAGCGATGGCTCTAATTGGAAACAGTCATTCGGATCGTCCCCGTGTTAAGCTGCTCGACTACAGCACACCAACACACACACATATGAAGATGCCTTATGGGCGCACACACACACACACACACACACACACACACACACACACACACACACACACACACACACA
>CAEMYA010002102.1:234865-315288 GCA_903131615.1 Diplodus sargus
CTGCAGGAACACTCGACGGGCTGCTGAGGTTTGGATGGACGAGTACAAGCAGTACTACTACTCGGCGCGGCCGTCGGCCCAGGGCAAGGCCTTTGGCAGGTCTGTCCATTAAACTGTTGCTTTCTTCTATTATCTTATAAGCAGACAGCAGCTCGGACGCTCCGGTTATGTTCGATTGTGTCTGCTCTCAAATCTTTATTGTGCACCTCAGATAAAAATATTCCACCATCAGATTCTGCTCGTACCTCTCCGGTATTAGCAGCAAAGAGTTATTGCTGCTTCAACACTTTTAATAAAACCCTCATCAGCTCAGTGTTGAGTCATCAGCAGGATGCTCAGCGTTTAATATATTTCTCTCTCACATCCTCCATCCCTCTCTTTCCACTTTCCTCTCTCTCTCTCTCTCTCTCTCCGCTTGTCTCGACACGCTCTTGTGTTTTTTCCTTCTCGCAGCATCGCGGACCGCGTCACGCTGCGGCGGAAGCTGAACTGCAAGCCTTTCCGCTGGTACATGGAGAACGTCTATCCTGAGCTGAGGTGCGACGCTCCATCACTGTCACTCACTGTTGATTCTCTCCATCTGACAGAGCTTGTTGCTTGGAGGCGAGACGATTCCCTGCAGACATACTTTAGGATATATAAGAAATACTTTGGATAATAAATTATATCTGTTGTGAAAATTTGCACCCAAACGCCATGAAAAACAGACAAATGGGAAAACTTTTGAAAAGTCTGATGAGTTGAGGAGGTTAAGAAAATGACACAGTAATAACTGCAGGAACATATTTTCCCCAAGCATTTAAATCAGAAATCTTCTTGCAACTCCTCGGGGTGTAATGACCCCAAAGTTCAGAGCTGGTGATCTAAATATATCAGATTTTTATGGGAACCTCTGAGTGGGTTATCGATGCTCAGCTGCCTCCTCCCTGTTGGTATCTGCTCCGTGTCACGCTTCCAAATAACTGCGGTCTCTCAAGTTATAACTGTATATTTTCGTAAGCACGTCTTGTCACAGGGCTCATTACTTGCGGTGCGATTCATTTACTCAACAGGGCAACGAGTCAATTCGATCCATCTGTTCTTCATTGTTGTAATAAGACCTCTCATTGGCTGCTCTCCTCCTCTCGTTCAATGGCTCCCTCAGGGTCCCGGAGCAGGAAGCGGTGTCCAGTGTGCTGAGACAAGGCGGGTTGTGTTTGGAGGCCCGTGGGACAGACGGCCTCGGCCTGGCGGAGTGCAGGGGCATCGGCGCCAACAGGCTGCAGTCGCAGGTCAGGACTGCGCTGCAGGGGGGGAGACTGTGCTTCTGACATTTAAAAGTCTGAGAAAATGTGAAAATGTGCAGGAATACCACCTGATGATTTTGATGTCAGGGCTTATTATTCATTTATTGCACTGATTAGAGTTTACAGAAGGCACAGGGACGACAGAAAACCTCAGATTCTGTGCAAGGAGCCCCAAAATATATTGGATGTTTACTTAATATATTGGCTGTATGAGTTAGTATTCAGTGTTATAAGATTAAATCAAAAATATAGCATTAAAACATTAAAGCCAGCAGGATAAGACGAGGGAAAAACAAACACTCTGGTGCCTGGATGATAAACGTGTCTCACTGTTGCCGATGAACACATCACGTCAGGGACTTCATGTCAAAGCCTAATTAAAGTTTACTCGCATTAGTCAACATTAGTCACCGTTAGGATTGTACCATCGTGTTAATCACGCAGCCCACTGACTCTGCTTGGACATCACGACTATTATAACGTGTGATGTATGTAGACTGAGGCCCGGGGTTCAGAGGGAGGCGGGCGAGTCAAACAGAAAGGTTTAGGATGAGAGTACGATGCTGACGCTGAAATGAGCTTCACGCTAATGAGTGTGAGGAAGACTTTGATTCTAGACGGCATCTCTTTAAAACAGCCGGACAAGAAAACATTATGTTTTGCGCACAGTTGAGTTAGTTACATTTAACTTTAGCTACTTTTCACATTACAATTGTTCACATCCTTGCTGTTCTGTGAAATGTATCTCCAAATTTCAGGATTTTAAAAGTTTGTGATAAATTGAAGGATGTCGTATTCCTGTATAGGTTTGGAAAAGTCTTTGTGGGTTGACTAAATTCTCCTTCTGAAGCTCAACAAACTATTTAAAAGTAAATCTCTTTGGATTAGCTGGAAAACTCATCATCACAAAGCTGAAGACAGGTTGTGTTTCTGACACCATCGTTCTCACAGGACAGAGACACTATAAACATATGATGATCGTGATTCATTGCTTTAGATTAAATCACAAGTTGTACAAATGAGTTCAACCTTACAGCAGCAAACATCAGATATAAGTGAAACACTGGTGGAGAACATTTACTGTAACCGCAGTACTTTCTGTAAAGTACATTTTGCAGATAATACTTTTTTTTAAAAACAGGACTTGGAGTATTTCTAGTGGAGTATCATCACAGCGTGGTATTTGTACTTTCTACTCCGTGTCCCTCACTGAGTTTTTCTGTGTTTTTTCAGAGATGGGAACTTATTGAGCCATTGATCCGGCAGCAGGACCTCTGTCTGGCCATTTCAGCCTTCACAGCGGGGTCGAAGGTCAAGATGGAGCCCTGTAATGCAAAAGAGCCCAGACAGGTAAGAAGAAACACAGTCAGCCTTTCGAAATCCAGGCCTTTCAGCTCAATGCTTTTACATTCTAGGTCTATAATGTGTAAAGTGAGCCTGAAAAACCAGCCACTCCGTGAGTGAACTAAGGGTTAACAGAAGAACGTGGAATTTGCTTTAATCCCGCACGCTCAGTCAGTTTAAGAGCAGGTCTTAGTTTTTCCAAACGGTTTTTCCCCGTCCGTCCTTGATGTGTCACTCACAGCGTTGAGCTCAGCCCTGAAAGATGTGGAGATAAGTGATGCTTCGAGGACAGATGCTCAGCAGCCGTCCTGCCGATGATGCCAGGAGGCTCCAACGATCGTGAGCGTCCTCGCAGCGCCGATGCTGCTCACGCTAAAGGTCGAGCAGCTGAGTTTATAGCTGCAGTAGAACAAGCGCTCACATAAGTCCAGACCCCACCCTGTTCCTTCCTCGATCTCCCCTCCGTGAATGTCGAACACTCCAATCCCATGTGGACCCGCGCCGGCTCCAAGGTTGATTAATGACATCGGAAAAGGGAGTCATTTACTCGAACCATGTGTGTGAGTGTGAGGGACTCCTGCCAGGTCGTCCTCTCATCTCTCCGCTGAGATTTTTTTTGGGAGGTTGCCCATCAACAAGTAACCAGTTTTTTTTTTGCAGTGGGAGACTTTTGGCCTCTTGTGTTTTATCCCCCGTAAGAAAGGAGAAGAAGAAAAAACAAAAGTCCTTGTGTTTTTGATTTTGCTGTCTAAACGAAAGAGTTCTTAAAAAGATTAACTCCCGGAGAAACAAGGGACGAGCTGTTGGATGTTTTTCAGTCGTGTCATCCATCAGTGTGATGACAGAGACTTTTCCCTGATCAGTCCTGCATGAAAGCAGCCTGGAACGGTTCTGCAGCGTTTTCTATTTTCTCAGCCTTAATGATTTATGAGGAATTTCGTTTTTCAGACAGATAAATTCGAAATGTAATCCTGCAAGAATTTCATTAGATTGGGTTTCACGGGGGAGATTATGCCCGATGCTGCTCTGAACGCCGTTTTTAGAAGCTCGTCTAATAAAACTAAATTAAAACTAAACTAAACCAAATATCCTGACTTTGATACTCAGCTCTGAAAGTTCAAATCAGCAACTTTATCACAAAAAGCATTAAGGTCACGTCGCAAATCACTAATCAGCGTTCCTGAACTGTTTATGACTCTGACATTTCATTTCCTTCTTGTTTTTGTTGCACACACACACCAGCATACACACCCAACAGTTCATGTTTACAGTAAGTGACACGCCCACGTGCACACAGACACACTCTCCCTCCTCTGGGATTTTAAGATTAGCCCCCCCACGTTCACCTTTAGACTCTGATAAGCCTCCATGTGGCTCCAGATATCTGTGCTCAGTCTCTTCGGTTCAACCTCTAACTGTTTAATCACTGAGCTAATAAAAACGAACCACTTATACCTGGAGATTTATAGACAGCCTGTTTACGGGGATCACACTCTCCTCCAGCTGTTCACTTCGGTCTCAAGTTTCTTGTCGGACTTGTCCTGGAACTTTTACGCACAGTGACCCTGGAGGGAAGATTAGATTTAAGGAGAATAAAAGAAATCTAGTCGACTGCAAAAACAAAGTGATGACATGATTTGTTTGCAAGTAAGAGCTGGAGGCAATCTGGCTCCCCTGATGAACTGCACATTAAAATCTCCTTCATCAGAACATCGTACACTGCTGAAAAGCGGTCGGCAGAGGTGTCCAGTAATGTAAAAGTCGTTATGTATCCTGTAAAAGATGCAGAAGTATCCGGTGCCATGCCACCAGAATATGGAGCAGCTTTATTCCTCAGGCTGTTAGACTCTTCAGTTCATCCTCCACATGCCACTACATGAGAGGGACTCCAGTTTGTTCCACAATCCTGGTGTTGTAAAATGATAAATAAATGATCCTTTAATCTTGATTAATGTGATAATGAAAGTAACTAAAAACTGAAGCTGTGTAACTGAGTAAAAGTACAATATTTCTCCCTGAAATGTAGCTGGTTGGAAGTATCAGGGAGCATGAGATGGTGAAGGTCAGATTGTATTTAACCGCACATGAGTAATACTCCGTAACAAATGGTGTAAAGCACTTTCATTTTATCAGTTGAAACAAATTGTTCCTTGTGATGTGGGCTGCCGCGCTCTGCAGCTGGCCGTACTACGATTTTTCCACTGCGAGTTCTGCAAGTCAATCATTCATGTGATTACTGTTATCCAGGTCTGACTCAGTCCATTACTCACGGCTAACATGAACCTCCTGTGCTGATACACATCATTTATGAGCAGGCAATAATACAACCAAGGACATCTGTGCTTTTCTACAAACGACAGAGATGAAGTTGTTCCTTTTTCTCTCGCTCTCTCTGCAGAAGTGGAAGCCTAAAGGCACGGCTCTGCAGCACATGGTCAGCGGCCTCTGCCTGGACAGTCAGACCCCGACGGGCCCTCTGGTCATCACGCAGTGTCGCCCCCAGGTGGCCAGCCAGTCCTGGGAGCCACAAATCATCACCTGAGCCACAGCGGATGGGGGGGGACGAGGGAGAGGGGAGAGGAGCAGGATCTGGACCCGGCCTGCAGAGAGACTCTGGGGGTGGGTGGGAGGGGGATCACATCTCCACACTGTCTGATGCCTCGCTGAGGGGTGAAAGGAGTGAGAACTGTACTTCTGTGATGTCAACTTCAAGCTCCTGCTCATCGTGTCTCGGTGACAAGAGCGTCGCTGAAAACATTACAAGGCCTCGTCGAGGGCTTTCGGTGTACAGTGCTTCATCCCCTCGAGGATGCTGCAGTTCTTCTACGTAATCTAAGCTTTTCACTCAAAACTGTTGCACATCTCACTTTTTATTTTTCTGTCTCTATCCTGGTCAACGATCTGCTTAAAAAACTGGAGTAGTGAGCCTCGTAACAACGTTGAAAGAGTGCATTCTGCACTGCAGCAGATGTGTTGAGGGTGCACCTGACCTACTCTGAGTCAAAGTCGCTGCTTGTCGTGTGGCCTAGTCTTAGGTTGAGGCATGTCTGATGACGGTGTGGACCAGGGCAGCTTTATGTATAGCCAGCTAAAAGTTCAGCTTATTTTTTTTTTGTATTGCTGAAAAGCAGTCTTGAAAGCACCATGCAAAGCTCTGTCAGGAACATTATTTATTGTTTTGCATGGTCAGACCCAAAGAATGTTTGTTTTTTCTTTTTCTGTCTCTCTACAAAGTTTTATGTAAATATTTGAAGCAGATACTGGCTTGGTTTTGGTGTAAAGTACTCTATATGTTGTTTGAAAAATAAAATGTGGTAACAAAGGAAGTGTTGCTCCAGTTATTTTCTGCTGGACTTCGATTAATGGTGGCTCATCACCTGAGACCCTCGGCAGTCCTCACAGGTGAATTGACCTAAATATCAAACTCAGTATTTCCCCTTTTTCTATCTCTGCTCTCCTTTCTGCTCTCGACTCCTTTGTTCCAGACATTGCCATCACCTGACCTCTCAGTCCACCTGTGGGCCTACACCTGTTCCCACTTCCCCATCAGCCCGTAACAGCCGCTCCTTTTCATTCTTTGCCAGACTGTCTTGTGTGCTTATGATTTACCAGCCCTCACCTTCAGCCGTTTGAGCATCTTCCCCTTTTCCTGACCCCTAAGTGGATCAGTTTACCCGACTTCCCTGTGTCCGTCTCCAACCACGGATCAAACTGAACTTTAGAACGTACCTGTCGGTCTGAGCGGTGGGGATCAGGTTATCAATACAAAATATAATCAACAACAAACAAATACATTCTGATATATTGCAATTAAGCCATCCAGCAAAATATATAGCAGTTAAATTATCCCAACCTTTACTAGCTAAAGCTTAACCCATCAATAAGTATATTCAAGTCATATAAACTAGTAAGTATTATAAGAATTGAGAATATTTTGTAATTCTAGTCAAGAAAATTCAAATACAGGACTTTTGCTCTCTAACAGAGTAGTTTACTTCTCCTCCCAACACTAAGAAGTCTGGTTATGTCATGAAACCAGATTTAAAATGAGGAACGGATAATGAGATATATGCAGATGGACTTAATAAGTAAGATTTAATAAAGCACAGTAAGTGAAAACACCTGGTTGTGAGCTGTGACTGAATGTAACTAAGTAAAAAGTATAATTTTGAGGTATTTGTGTTTGTTTAAGTGAATTTTCAGCTACCTGATATCTACAATTCTCTACATTTTGTATTTTTTACACAGGTATATTTATTTTATAACTTTAGTTACTTAGCAGTAACTACATTTACACTTACATACTTTTACTCAAATACTATTCAAATGTGAGGCTTCCCCCCCCCACCAAACTAATTATTTAACACAATATCTTTCCTTGTACTCAACACTGGTTATAACTCTCATGTTACTGCAATAACACGTAGTGACCTCAAGGGGGCAGAATATCCTCAGAGATGTGTGAGAGGCTCATATCTACATTTTATTACTCTGTCGTTGACAGATTGATGGATGAGTGCCTGTTGTGAAAAGAAGGAGTCATAAAGAAGAATGAGTTCAAGATAATTAAGAATAAAAGAACTGAGAAAGTGAAAAGAAGGATGACAATGTGTGTGTTTTTTAGAGAAAGGTTCACTTTATATTCCCAGCTGGTTCACGGTGCAGAGAAACACTTTGGTGTGACGACAATCAGCATAACAGGCTTGACAACTTTGGTAACCAAAGGGTTTTTCTTCTCTGTTGATTTTGCAACCTTCCAGGCCACAAGACATGCCACACTGCGGCTTAGTAGGCTCCGTAGCTATGCAAGGAATGCGACTTAATGCTGATAAACTTCTGGCCTTTGAAAGGGGCCAAGGTTTCATCACCAGGGGTGGAGGGGGTGGAGGAGAGCATGGAAGAAGCTGGAAAAGAAGAAAATAAGACATATATTAGTTTTTAAATGCAGCATAACGTCAGTCGTTTGCTAAATGGAGCATTTAACTATGTGGTTTCACTGACAGGGCGATATTTGCATACAGGTCAGACAGAGAATATATAATGAGGAATCAGTCAGGTGACAGAGGCGGGTGGTGAAATGCAGCCAAGGACATTCACTGAAGTATAAATTATAGATACCTGAACTTAACTCGAGCTTTAACATCATACCTGTACTCCACGACATACATTCAGAGATCAACTCAAGATCAACCTGAACTTAAAATTGTACTTATTATAGATGCAAACTGTCATTGACAACCAAGTACAAAAGTTGCACGCTACTTGCTGTACAAAAGAAATAGTGATCCTCTAATAATGATATTAATAAAATGATAATACTTCATCAAAGTAAGAGTTTTTACAGCATTGGCCCACCAGATGTTTCTACAATTAAAAGTCATATAATAATGTTTATGCATCTTGATTTTTAGGAGGTAAATATGCTCTTTGGATATGTAGGATCCTTAGATTACTGACTATTCTTCATAAACTGCATGCAGGAAGTCGGAGGGAACCATGTAAGATTTTGCATCTTAACAGTAAGCCACAATAACAATATAACAATATATATAACAACAATAATATATAACAATACAGGTCCTTGGAGAGAATTAGCGTGGGCTCTCCTGCTTTATACACTCCTACATGGCTTAATCTATAATACTATTTAATGTTCTATTAGTTAATTCACCTTTTATCAACAGTATGAATAATTGGTAAGTAAATATATCAAATAAATGTAGTGAATTAAAAGATACTGTTAAGTTACATTCCACCACAGATTTAAAGATTTCTACTGTCCAAAAATGCAGTAAAAAAATCAAGTTTTCTAGGTCGCACCATCACCTATCGATCACCTCCGATCAGCCAATCAGATCGCACGAAGGCGGTCCGTTGCTAAGGAGGAAGTTTGGTTGAGTCCCGGAGCAGCAGCCATTCAGCAGCAGTGGCTGAAGCGATTGGACTGTGAGCGTCTCCCCCAACTCTTTCTCTGGAATTTGAATTATTTTGGCACTGCACGGTTCGTGATACATAGGTGACGGCTTCAACAGGGCATCTTCTGGGTCGCAGCGGTGATCACAGGTACGTTGAATAATGAGCAGCGAGTGTATTTTTTAAAAACTAGCATAGCCGGTAACTGCTTGTTAGCTCGCCGAGCTACAGCGGCACTAGCCTGTGTTTTCGGATGCGGCACACGCAGCTATGTTAGCTCTTAGCTCCCTGTAGACCCAGTTGGTTAGCTTACCTGACCAGAAAACAGAATGAGAAAAGAAAAAATATGTGAGCTGTGAGGCTGTCTGGCTTCCATCACGCTTGTTGGAAAAAATACCTGCCTCTTGCCCTCCTTGAATGAGCTAAAAGAAGAGGTTAACATTAGCCAGCTAGCTTTAATTAAGTAGCTAACGACTCTCAACTCACCTGATTAACTTTAACAGATGAAGGTTACATGGCAGAATAATGAACTCGGGTTCAGCTGGTGGAATAGCTACCAGCTAGCGCGTTATCTGACATGACATTTTCACATTGTCACACGCATCACTTGTGTTATATCATCGTTAGTAATGTAGGCTCGCTTTTAAGGGGGTGTATTCATTTGCATTCAAGTTTAGTGACTTAGCAAGTTTGTCAAAATGTGTCTCAAGCTAGGTGAAATCCTAACATATGATTTTTTACAGACAGATGTTCAGCACTCAGTCACAGACAGGTTGATCGCCTTGAAGAAATAAACTGTGACTCATAGTCTCAACACTCACATTTTTGTGGAGTGTGATAATCTTGCCCTGGTTAGATCATCCGATTTGGTAGTGATTTCATTGCTGGATGTGAAGCTCATGTGTTTGTTGACTGCTTGGTTCAGCCACAGAGCAGAAAGATTTCCATTCTGGACTGCCATCCCTGATCAGATAAACATCAGTGGTCAGATCACCTTCCACATGCAGACTTTACAAAGATGGCTCCATTGAAGGATTGTGTGAAAGCCACAGCAGCGCGCACGCCCGCCCATCCGTCAGGCTGACACATCCTGTCTATTCTGCCACATTTTGATTTTTTCATTATCCAGAATTGTTGAGTCATTATTGTTTTGTTAATGGGGTATGTGACCAGAATAAAGCAAGCTGAGTTACTCATTTTTTGGTGTGGATCTTGATCGTCAGCATCAAGTGTGTTTTTCATTGTGAAGAGACGATGATGTCATAATCCTACAAAAGTGACAGTTTAAAGGACAAATTCAGACATTATGTTGTCATCCCCATGCCGATGGAAAGTCAGGTGAAGATTCGTAGGAGTTTCACAGCGAAACAGCATCGCAGCATTCTCCTATATGATTTAGCGACTGGCATCAGTTTGCCCTTTTTGTGACATAATAACAGTTATTCTAACAATTGGACTTTGTCATTGACAGCCTACATTTAGCAAAAATACAAAACAACAACTGTAGATCATCCCACTCGCGGTCCTAAACCTAATTGATAAAGATAAGCATCAAATCCACACATTTGACACCCTCAACCTAGCAAATGTTTGGCATTTTTTGCTGGGAAAGTCACTGAAATGATGAATCAGTTATCAAATTAGTAAAATATCTTCTAGTTGCTTCAGCTCAAATGTAGAATTATTTTCTTTGTCGATTAATTTGTGGATTTTTGTCAGAAAATTGGGAAATTTGTCAATCACTGCCCAATAATGACGTCCTCAAATGTCCAGTTTTGTCCTCAGCCCAAAGATATTAAGTTTACTGTCATAAAGGAGTAAACAACCCAAAAGTATTCACATTTAAGAAGCTGGAATCAGAGAATTTAAAACTTTTCCTTTCTTATAAAATTACCAATACCGATAAGCCATCATCAAAATAGTTGGGTATTAATTTAGTAGTTGACAACTAATTGATTTATCATGTATTAGTTCCTCTCTAAAGTGATGTGTGATCTGTCTTTTGGGAGGAGATCTCATGTCTCCATACAAGAAACAGAGACTGAAGAATGATTTGGGAGTTTTCTCCCCCCCTCACTTTCTCACAGTTACTGAAGGTTTTAGCTCATCTCACAGAATAAGGGAGGTAAGATTGGCTTCTTGCCACAAAACCCACTGTTCAAGTCTGTCAGCTGTTTGAGAGAGGCAGATAATGCAAACTCTGTCCAAAGCTTCGTGATTCACTCTGTGGGAGAAACTCGCGTTACTCTCAGCAGTTCTGCTCTCAAAGGAGAGGCCCTTTTCTTGGCAGTGAGCTGTACATGCGAATGCTGAGTAGTGATGCAACATGCGTAGATAAACTTGCTGTGCGATGACGACGCAATCAAAGGGCTTCACTTTAGTCCCTCTGATAGCAGCGAGATAGTCGTGCCGCCGGCGGTGAGAGCAGGGTGAGCGTCAACGTCAGCTTAGCTGCGAGTCCGGTGGTAACTGAATTGATACGAGGTGACAAGAACTGGAGATATGTGTCTGCATTTCTGATCCCCTCTACTGACATCAAACGGTCTGGATCAGGACGAATTGTCTGTGACCGTCTCTTGGCTGCTCACCTTTCCTTGTTGATTGTTCATGTTAATCCTCTTGGCTGCGGTTTTGATATGGACCATTGGATGTGCCGGCTGTTGATGTCATCCACAACGTGTGCTTTTTGTCACCATCACAGTTCACTGGAAGTGTGCGGCACGGCAGGAATATTTGGAGTGATATGATTAAAAAGCTCGAATGTTTGCTTATCCAGTTTGATTTGTGTGGGGAAGGTGAGAATAAGGACATGTGCACTCAGGTGAGCTGAGGTGCCTGAAAATCCGGTTCTCACCCAAGTTTGCCGCGCTATCGTTGATTAGAGGTGAGAAAGTAATCCGTGTCTTTGTGTTTTTGATGGCGTCATGTCAGAAATTATGACTAAGAAGAATGCAGACAAGTCACAGCTATTAGAGTGGGATTTATCTTGACACTCTCCTCTGCCAAAACCATGAACCTTTGGGGAAGTCAGCAAAACGTTGCTCAATAAGAGAGCGACTTGCGGTCTGGAGATTTTTTTTACAAGCACGTCAAATACAAATCTTCTGCTCAAAATTGCCTGTAAAATTGAAATAACCAGTGAAATTATTCTAGTAGCACCTCCAGAGGACATATCTCCATGTGAGCAACATTTGCATCCACTTCCATGTTGCACTGGTACCTTTTGCATCATTACAAGAAGGCATACTGTCTGCATTTGTTAGATCCACACACAGAGCTCCACATTCTGAGCTGATTGGGACTGGATCCAACAGAGACACTCTGAGAAGATTCAACCAGAGGGGAGGTTTTAGAATCAGGATCTCAAATGTGCAGCTGACCCCATTTCAACATAAGTAGCCTAAAATAGGTTCTGTGCAACCGCAGAGTTGTGTTGAACTTGTAACTTTGATATATTTGTTGGTAAACAGTGTCATCATCTAGCACAGAGGGAGATGTGTGTTGTTGGTCGTGACCTTTTCATATAAAACATTCACTGTTTCAGGAACGGATTGTACACAAGGAGAGGAGCACAGAGCATCTTTGACTATGTTTAGATGCACACACACACACCAGTCAGGTCAAGTTAGGAAGCAGGACATGTTTATATTTGTTGTTCTGACCGCTTTTAAACCCCAGTCTCCGTAACATGCGGTTAGCACGACATGTCACTTCCAGTCAACTCCAAAAACAGATCTAATGTTGCGATCTGCTCTACTGTAATCAAATGTGGACAACATGAGATGACAGTCAATTAAAAGACACGTGTAAAAAGTCAATTAGAAGAATTAGAATGTGAGGGATTTACTGACAAAAAAACCATGAAAAAATCTCGTAAGCTTGTGTGAAACAAAAGACCTGTTACATTTTTTCCTCCACTCACATTACTTTTTAGCATAACTTAACATTCTTCCTCAGTTTATTTCAGTTTAGTCATGTTCATGCACATTTTTGAAGTCATGTTTCTGCTGTCAGTGAAGACTGGCTACATTACTACAGTGCATTTAGTCTCGCTGTTTAATACAAGCCATGCAGAGTCTGTGTCTGTCGGCTGTTTCGTAGTTCCAGCATTTTGCTGTATCAGCACTCATTTAAAAAATGAATAACAGTGTAAGGGTAGGTGCCGCACGGTGTTTTACTGCTTTGAACTCAGCTCTTTGAGTGTCCCCATTTGGGACAATATCTTTAGCTTAATTAGGTCCAAGGGGGTTTGAGCCTCCGCATTTTGCCCTGGCTGTTGAGACTGCAGATTAGGGCTTGGAGGGTTGGGGGTGCGTCACTGTATGCAAGGAGTTACCTTTCAGGTTTGCGTCGGTATCAGTCCTCCCTGCGTATGGTATGGGGCTAAGGGACTCCCTTTGTCTCCCTTGGCCCCTGTATAGAGTGATACCTGAGCCTCCCGGGCTGGAACAGCTCATGCTTTATTCAGCCCTCTGATCTCTGCTTTAATTACGAGTGACCCAGGATGGAGTGATCGGTGGTGTATCTCACAGGGTGGGAACTTTGTCCTGGCTACCAGTGCCAGCAAGAGTGATGGACGTGGAAACCTTTTGACTGAGTTGTGTTTGTCACCCTGTAAAGACGCATTTATTTATAAAACAAAACAATAAGATTAACCCAAAAAGTCACCACCATTTAGAACATTACTTTGCACGTCTGTGTTTTTGCAGTGCATTCTCAAAATCTGTTTTTTTTTCTTGACTTTACTGACATTATTCCCCGATTATGATGTCAAGGCTCCATGTAACATTAACATTTCAGCAGTGGAGCATCTGTTCTTCTGTAGCCACATTAATAATATAGTTTAGAGTTGATTTGCCCACTTCTGCACGTGTTCCAAGCATAAATAGACATTTTCAACTCATTTAGATCAAGTAACGCCTGCTTATGTGGTGGAACTTTTACTCTGAGAATTACGGACATGCACAGAATTAAGATCACTGACGACCTCTGCCATTATTAAGAATTACTGGAGGGTCCCTAGGTTATAGTAGTGTGTGAATAGGGCTTTGGCTGCACCAAATAAAGAAGTCAAGTCATTCTACTCTCTTGTCTGCTCGCCATTTCATCATATTATCTGCCAGTAGCAGCGGTTGCTATTTTGGATTTGAGAAGTTTGGCTTGTGAGTAAAAAGTTTCCCGCTCCTCCTCTTTTTCTGGCTCTTTCCTTCTGTCTTCTCGGGTTCTCTCCAGTACTATTTTTACCACCAATACGTGACATAATCAGAATTGTGATCTTTTATAGAGGATATAACCTATATGTGAGGAAGCCAAGGCTTATCCTGCAGTTGCATGCTAATGCTGCTACTATACATATAACTGTGAATTACAGCTTTGCCTGATGTTGACACAAAATCTGATTTATTTTTTATTGGCTTTATATAACCACGTTGGTAAATGATGTAAACTTGACAGTGTGTGGTTGGTGTAATAACTCCCTGTCTCAAGACTAAGTGACGTGTGTGTGTCTGTGTTTATGTCTAATGACTCCCTGGCCGTAAGCGTGGATGACATGGATACTATTCCATCACACATTGTTGCGTACAGTTTCCATTAACTTGACTGAGTGCACAGAATGACATGACATGAACTCACCTCAAGTCCACCAGTTGTTTTTCCTTCTGCTGAAGAGGTTTTTGCGCAATTGCATATATCGCAAATATTAAAGATTAGAAATGTTTATCAACCCAAACTCTGGGAATTAGAAGTTCAGCCTGGTGGTGAACATCTGATCCCCGACCTTTTATTTTGGCATTTTTACATGTTTTACGTAGTTTTTACTGTGTTTCATGCAGGCAAAGTTCTTATGCAGTCAAGGCAGCATTTTGCGCTGGTGAATGTGAGATGTTTGGCTTCATTTCTTTAATGCTTAAAGGTCTTTATAGAGGGATATGTTTTTAATTTGCACAATAAGGCATACAAGGAAATACAGCTTTGGTATCATGATAAAAGTACAGGTTTTCACTTGGCAAAAATTTAAATCCATCTTTAATAATATTGGCCTCATAAAGAAGCTCTCTCCTGTAACATCTGTTGTTACTCCAGGCCTCACTCCTTTGAGATCAGACTGTGCTGACTTGTGGTTTGCAGGGAAGCTCCTTCTGGCCCATATGAGTCTACTTGGACCGGCACTGGCTGTTGTGTAACTGCATTGTGTCCGATCCAAAAGTCTACTGGCTACTGTGCTTCTGTTAAATAACTGCGCGATATGAGTGAGAAAAAGACTCAGCGATGAGACACTCAAGTGTGATGGTACAATTGAGTTATTTCATTGCAGCAGTGACTAAAAAGAAGTTGATGTTGCAGCCAGTGAGCTGTTCTGCTGTGTTGTTGACAGTGAAAGGGGGAGCAGCGCAGCAGTCAACATTGTAGCCCGGGCTAATCGATGTTGAACGTTCCCCAGCACAAGAACAGTGTCAATTATTAATGAGCTGAATATCATGTTCTGCCTCAAGTAGAGAAGCTTTTTGTTTGTAAATCATAGGAAAAGTGAGATGGAAAAACGTAGCACTTGTGTTGGGAGGGTCTCGCAGTTGGATTTTCTTTGCTTTGTCAGTTCACATTCCTCTCAGATATTGTGAAGTAAGTCAGGAACAGGTAGTTTAGCCGTTTTCCTGGGTAGGAAGGGGTTATCAGTGCAGAGGGGCGGCGGGGAACGTGTTTCCTGTGTGTTGCATCACTGTGCAGCAAGTGCTGCCCTGAGCACTGCAGCGTTTTGTTTACCACAGAATTACAGGGACAGGTGTGTGAGCAGCATGTGTGTGCACATTTGCTCTACGTATGTCGAGTATGTTTCGTCGCAGGGGGAAAGTGTGTGTGAAAAACCCAAGGCATGTGCAGTAGCAGGTTCACACACTCCCCACCATTGCACCATTCCTCCACCACCGCCGAGCGGTCTGCGGAGAGGGATGTCTGGCTTGTGAGAGTGCCACTGTGCTGAGTCGACAGGAGGGGAACAATTGCTTCACTGTGCTGCTTGTCCGTTTGGCCGCCTTCATGCAGCATTTCATCGAGGGGCACCGTCGGCTTTTGGCTCTGCGAGCCTTGTTGACCAGGCCTTTGCCTGCTGGTCACTGACCCGTTGTGCCCACGGTGCCTGCTGCTCGTCAGCCCTCTGAGGGCTGCCGATTATCCCACAGTAATTGGTGCCTGGGCTCTGGCTGATCAAAGGTGCCCAGCTGATTGTAGAGCCCTGGTAATTTTCCATTCTCTGATGCTCTGCAGTCCTTGCCGGCTCGTCTGCCTTCCTGCCTGACTGCCTGCCCAGACGTCGTCTTTGGCCGAGGCTTGACATCTGTCGTCCTTATTATACCTGCTTTCCTCATAGGAGACGACAGGACAGGGCTGTCCTTTCTTTGCCCTTTAAAGAAAACAAACATCCTCCTTCTTTGTTTGATTAAGTTTGTGACTGTAGAAATATGGACAGAACTCAAAATCAGATTCTCTAAATCAATATTTCTTAAGGTAACAAGTTCAAACCCTGGAGCCATAGTTTGTCCAGCAGTCTTGTGACTTCCTTGAGCGAGCAGCTACACTGCAGTCGTGCTGTACAGGTTTTATAGTTCACCTGAACTCTGTACTCGCTGATTTTGCTGATTAGATTCTTGAAGGTGTGGTGGTCAGTGACTTCATCTGCTTTATCTGCATTCTTTAAAAACCTCACACAAACCCGTCCAGCATGCTTCGACGATACTGCCATGCTTTTGTGCTCATTAAAGGTCTCCCTAAAATGTGAAATGATTTTATTGTTCCAATTTTGGCTGCAGGGAAAGAGCCTGATTGGCCGGCTCTTTGGCTGTCTGAATGGACATGGTGAAATTACTTCTTGTGTTCATTTTACAGCCCTTTTACTTTGGACTCGATAGAAGTGCTGTCCAGCATTTCTGGAAAAAGTAGGCATCTACCATGACTGATGAATCATTCCTGGCACTTAAAATAAAACTGCACCATGGAATATGTTGCTTGCTATTCAGAGACTGTTGCTTGCATAGATTTTAGTCACAAACATGGTGTTTTTGGACTTAATGTAAACATAATATAATGTAATTCTTGCTGGCAGTCCTAGTGTTCATAGTCCAGCTTCACACCTTCACAAGTGCTGTCCAGGCTAGTTTAACACACCACAGAATCATTGTTAGAGAATAGATTTTCCCAGACCTTGGAAACTGGCAAATACTGAAATGTTCTCTGTTCCTCCAAAGGCACTGCTGTGTTGGCTAATCTAATTTAACTGCACAGCTAACACAATTAGAGCCATTAAGACTTCAGCCACTATTGCCTGGCAATGTGGCACAGTCTCCGAAGGTAAAATACACACATATAACACATGTTTAAAGTAGCTGTGGACCTCATTGGTGTCATTTTCTAGTCCTGTTCCAGCCGTTCACCGAATCTGCCAGAGAAACATTCAGATGGTACTTGCAGTTCGGCTAAATCTGTTGCGCAACTTGGTATTCTACAGTCATCCTTCGCTTTGACAAATAGCCCGACCAGGATACAAAGAGTCGAGCTCAGGTACGTGGAGAGAATTCCTGAAATGAGTGATCAGCTCCACAGCTGCACTGAACACTACGGCTCCATTTACATTCATGCCTCACAAGACCAGTTTGGTTGGCTGATTCCTGACGTCAATACAACGCCTTGCATCATGTGGACTCCTGTTACTGCTTCTGTCAGTTTCCTTTTCCCCCTTGAAGGTGAATGTTGGGTAGTTTGTAGACTCAGATGGCTGTGTGGTCAAAGCAGTGTGTTTTTGCTCGTATGTATTTCTGGATAAAGATGGTTGACTGAGTCTCATCCCCAGGATGCCAAATACCGGCGCTTTGGGTCGGTCGCACGGGTTGTCAGTCTTTCTCTGTCTTCGTCAAGAAAGTTCAATGTTGTTGCTTTAAGATCAGCTCACCTGACCTGGAGTGAGGTGAGCAGGAAATGATCTGAGCGTGAGTGAGTGTGTGTGTGTGTGTGTGTGTGTGTGTGAGTGAGTGTGTGTCTTCGTACTGTATCATGTGTTTCTGTGAGTTTTGGCCCCGGTCAGAGGGCCAGTGTAGTCATTCCGTGTCTGCTCACTCAGCAGGAAGTTCCTGTTCCACTCCGTCCTCTCATCACGCCTGCTGCTGGACAAACACTGCTACCGAGACACACACACACACACATACACACACTGACCAGTGGTAATGTGTTGGCGTTTCCCAATAGTGTTGTTTGAAAATGCTGTATTATTGACACAACACATTGAATCAGCAGTTGGAGCCATGCAGCGGCTTCTCTGTGTGATATTGATTCTTCTGCTGGAGTATTTTTCCATGTAATCTAAATTCTTTCTATCCCTCCAGTCCTTTTTCATTCATCTCCTGTAACTTTTTAACTATTTCACTGTCACCTTTTCAAAAATCAATCAGACTGTCATCTCTTTGTATGTTTCTGCCTGCCTGTTCGCTCTATCTGTCACGTCTGTTTGCTGCCCTCCTGTCTTCTCTATGTTCTCAAGTGTATACGTGATGTATCGCAAAGTGCCAGAAAGTATGTGTGAATGTCTGAAGCCAGCGGTACAGCGTTTAAAGCCCCGGCAGAATTTTTCCCCTGCAGCTACCCCAGATGATGATTGGGAGAGCAGTGAAGAGTGACAGGCCTTCATCACTCAGTGAACACACATACTGACACCATTCCTCACTGCAGGGCTTTCCTCACCTCTCGTACACTTGCATAGCCAGGCTGAAAAGTCTTCCTGACCCCTTAAATGAGCATTAAACAATCTGTTATGGTTGTTTTTAAAGGAATGCCTGCTAGTTTCAAGGCTTTATTGATGATTTGAGTGACATGTTTCACTTTACTTGACTGTTTCTGAACCACAGCAGACAATCTTTATTTCCATCAGCATCAGACTGCAGATATGATTATTAATCTTGAGGTTTGAATATATTTTTTGTCTCTTTGTGCAGCCTCATCTTGTCCTAGCCCAGTTTTGGTATTAGCATACAGCCTCATTTGCATCATGCGTAGTGACACTGTGACTTACCAACTGCTACTGTAAAAGGTATCTGTTTGCTCCACAACCTCTGTTTACCAAGAAGAGGGAGAGAAATTATGATAATGGTAAACAGTTCTCAGGATAGCAATGACATTAAAGCATAATATAAACCGTCTGCAAACCACCACTGACAGCCAGATTTAACTTTCCCTTTATGCATAGCACCGCGCATTTAAAAGATCTCTCCCTATGCAGTGAAATTCCTCCAGGATTGGCTCAGAAGCTCATTTGGGGAGCAAATTAATTGGCCCTGATCACTGCATAAAATTTCCCTTCTTTGTAGGTTTTCTTTGATGCCTAAATTGATTCACTTTCTTTCTGAATTTGTGGACAGTCGCAACGTTTAATCGATAAAATGTTGATATTAATGGAGCATTGGCCTGAGGCTGTCAGGACAGTTACATTTCTGCGGGCCGGTGCCCTATAATCATCGCTTCTTTAAAGAGGCAAAGTCATTCGGCAGCTGCAGGGCAGATATCTCCTCGGGGCTGCTTGAACTGAAGGAAAGGGAGAAGGACTAGAGGACTGCAGGGAGGAAGACGAGCAGAGTGTGGGCCTCTCACTTCCCAACAGTAAAGAAAGGTTGTCACAATACTGTGACACGTTATATTAAAAAGTGATACTAAATACCGCTTTCATAAAATAAAGGCACACAAAATATCTTTTTTCCTTTTCTTTTTCTCCTGCAGATTATCTCTATGTGTTTCCTGTAATGATAGGCAGCTAAAGAGAGACTTGTCAAAATTGTTTATCTCTTTCTTTAATAGCTTCAGTACTTTTGAATACTATTGAATGCGGCTGTCAATGTTTTAGCAGGTGGTGTCGATTTAACAACATTCACAGAAAAGTAACCCGAGATGAGCGTTGCCAGAGTTAAAAGGATAAAAGGCGTCGTCACAGATCATATAAAAAGGGATTTGAACGCCACTGTTTAGTTTATTTTCAGGTCAGTTCATTTAATTGAGCTCCTGTATGTAAACAGAGTCATCTGGCAAAAGGTTTCGCTCAGTACTGTTCAGATACTTTATTGGATCTTTGCCACCCGTGATTGTTTTTTTTCTGTGGTATTTGCGGTCCTGATTACTTCCTTCGGCATTAAACTGTACTTTGGATTGGTTGTAAAATTAAAAGCATTTTTACCGCTCAAAGCTGTCTGCGGATGTCAGCAGTAATGACTGCGTTTCAAAAGCGCGGCCACAGACTGTCACTAACCCTGATGTGGTTGAATCAGAAATGACAGTGCTGCTGCAGCACATGACGAGCTGGGTGTTAACTGTGAGATCTCTGGTGATGGCTCACTCCCAAACCACCAATTGTGCAGAAGATGTTCCCCAGACTGCCTTGAACGCACCGCTCAACTATTGATAACTTCCTCTTTGATGTTTTATTTTTCTCTTTTGAGTCAGCAGCTCTGCAGGAAGTGCCTGTCTGTTTGCCCATCGCTGTCCTGAATGCTAACAGGCTCAAGCCGGGGACAACCAGACCTGTTTAACTTGACAGAAACAGTGTGTCTGTGTTGGATACGATGTGACGCAGTCTGAGCTGTTCCTCTTGGGGGAAAATGGCCTGTCAGTTTGTGGCTAAAGCCTCAGCTTTTCTTGACGTTTTCTGTGGTTGGCTGTAAAGTGAATGTTTATCACATGGGACTTTAACCAAAGTTCTCGGCTTGTGACAGCCTCAGTCTACTCACATATCCACGTGGTCCGCTGGGGTCAGGTTGCAGCAAGTTCACAAACTCACAGTAGGATCCAAGAATGGGCGGCTATCAGGTTTTGGTCAGCAGAGGTTGTCCTGGATTCACTGGTTGTTATATGTGCGTAAAGTCACAGCGCAGGGACGTAAACTGCAATCTTAGATCCACATTCTTCTTCTGAGACACTATAAATGTGCTAATGCTCGCTTTTTTGTTGCGAGTAAGCCATAAGTAGGATTAATAGATCATGTATTAACAGCACTTTGTCGAGGCCTGGGTGAATATGTAACATTGTGTGTGTTTCCTCAGGTCGGTGCTGTGCATTGGTAAAACACACAGTGTGTAGTATTCTGGCCTGATTCTCCACCTTACTGCAGCTCTTCTAATGGCACTTTACTTCCCTCTTTAACAACAGAACTCGGTAATAGAGTCAGACTTTAAAGCCTGGAGATGCCAGAGTCATCCGTCTCACTTGTGCACATATGCGAGAATGTGTTTCTGAGAGTAGATCATGTTTTACATCTGTGGGTGTGCAGCAGGTTTGGGGTTTATGCAAGTGTGTATCCACTTCTTGTGTGCACTCCCTACTCCAGCTCTCTCTGTGTGTGTGTGTGTATGTGTGTGTGCAATGCAATGATGTCAAGGGGAAAAAGTAAACATGGTTTCCATGAGTAGCTTTTTCGCTCCGAGGTTTACTCAAAGTTTCCCAGCCGAGGTCACTTCTAGAGTCGGGGACAAAGTGTTACGGTTCACTCTGAGTGATCGCCTCCTCTGAAGAGGTTAAGCTTCTTGTCTCACAGTCTGCACAACACTGATGTCCTTCCAGTAAGGAAGAAAGATAGCGATTCTTCTTAACTTAAAAGAAAAGGAAAATGTGCGCTTTTGATGGAAGGCTAAAGTGCATGATTTTGGTGGCGCTTGTTTTATTTTTGATTAAAAAGTAGGCAATTGCACATCATTTTAGATCAATCAGCTTTTTAGCCGTATGAGCATGTAGAAACGGCTGTTGAGCCCGTCGGTGAGTGAAATCACAGACTAGCAGTTCAGCTAAGCAAATCGGTGCACAAAAGCAGAAAAAGAAAGGGAAATCTCCCTGAGCCTGATGCTGTTGTTAAAGCCCAGAGGTCATATAAACACTTCTATTAATGAATGTGCTTTCATTCGAGCAAAGTTGCTTTATTACAGTGGCTTGTATATCTGCAGTCCTAAACCTTCCAGGTTACTCTTTGGAAGGCAGAATAGGACTTCTGCAATTGGTGGTACAGAGAAGTATTTCACCTCACATTGTCAGCAGTAGTCTCTGTGGTGTGTTCGAGTGCAGCATTTTGGGCGAAACACAGGCGGCGTGAGGCTGACACAACATTCAGCTTACCATTAGTGATTTGATGTTTGGTGTTTCTGAGCCCAAAGAAGTCCACTGGGGTCGACCAGCAACCATCAGATCTGAATCTTGCAATCATTTGGCTTAGGTGGTGCCGAAAAAATTGCTTGGGTGATGCGCCAAAGCCTTAAAATGGCAGGGAAAATCCTAAGATGGCTGTTTTAGGTCAGCTGTGGTAAAAACTACAACAGCCACTTTATAAAGACATCTTCCCACTGCTGCCACATTAGTGGGCATGTATTATGTTCTCAGCAGCAGTCTACCATAAAGAGGGTCCAGGACTGATGGAGTTGGGGCACTCAGACCACAATATCAAACCCCTCCAAGCAGGCCAATGCTTTCAGTCAGCGGCCTCCCTCTCTACAGCATGTTTACAGCTCTATTAATTTAATTGAAACTCCACTCCATTTGGCATACCATCTCCTCTGGCAAGAATTTTTGAGAAACAATCACAAAACTGCTGTTTTGGGGCAAATGCACAGGTCATATATCTTAAGGATGCCTCCTCTGTTCCCCGCGTTGCCTTTCGATGGAAACCAGGCCAGACCCTGCCTATTGATTCAGTCTGTGAATCATCGCTGGGGCATGCCTGAGGGGAGACGATACAGTGAGAGTGATTTGCCACTCCCTGGTGCCAGGGTACTGCCCTGCTCGTTTAAAAGTGGCCTCAGCTGTTGCCCAAAGTGATGTGTGGCTCCCCATGTTGAACGGACGGTGGGCCAGTTGACTTGCTGTTGGGCCGGGGCCCTTAATACCTCGCCTGACCGCTCCCACCCACACACACACACGACCACACAAAAAGCCAGATACACAGATACTGATGTACAGACACACACACAGTTTGACTGGCTGGAGAGTAAAGCAACTCAATATCCCCTGTGCAGCAGCAGTCTGGGCCCTATTTTCTTTTCCCTGTCTCAACCCTAACCTCGGTCAGTCATGTGTATTCAGGAAACGGAGGTCATGGTGTCTTGCTGGGGGCAGGGAACAGATTGAAGGACTCTGAAATGATTCAGGGAGCGAGTGAGCCATGCGAACAGTAGCCAGCACTCCCTATTCGCACCATTTCCTTCCCCTGTACCACCCATTTGTATCCTTGCTCCCTCTCTGGCTCTTGTTCTGTCCATTAAATCTTGAACTTCCTAAAATAAATGCTTTTCAGGAATAAAAATAAATACTGACTCATTTTTCCTACCGACTTGTTTCAGTATCTTTATTAGTTCAGCTTGCTGTCAAGCTAGTAATTCTCTCCGCTCTCATGGCACTGCAGCAAAGAGCAGGTTAAATTTCAGCTCAAGACGTTATAGTCTCCTGAACGCGTTGCACTTTTCATGGATCTGCATCAATCTTTTCATCATGGGTATCAGGTTGTGTCTCTGGGTCCCTGAGCAGACACATGCTGTACCTGTGACGGTGATTCTGGTTATTGTGAGGACACTGATGGTTCAGAGTGTACAGATCATTGAAGCAGAGAGCGGTGTGCTAAGCTGGAGCAGCTGGCGATGAGTTAAACTTGTTTACCGACAGTCTCCCTTTACACCAGCGTGAGCACACTGTTAGCACTGCTGTTATTTCATGTTCAGCCTTTTGAAGTCACTTATAGCAGCTGGCTGTGATGAAGGTGGGAGTGATAGTGATTTGGAGTCACAGTTAAGTATCTGATTCGGCAACAAAAGAAGAACTGTGCCTCAAGGTTACACAATGCTTGCAGCGTGTGAAACCCCTTTAAATACCACTGCATTAATTAAACATGCAAGTGCAGGCTACGACGTCATGCATAATCTTAAAACTAATTTAATTTGGAAACTTCACCTATTAAGAAAAAATAATCTAACATAACACATAGCCTATGACAATTACAATATCTAGTCAGACTTGATTGATACTGTTGCTCTTACTTGTTGTGTGTTGGCACTTCATTACGCATTTTAATGCAGAAACCGTGACCTGACGCACCAATTTATTTCTTACATGGAACTAGAGGTCGACCGATAATGGATTTCTAAAGGCGGTTAGGAGAAAACAGATTGGAGCAGAAAAACGACCATAGCTGAGTAATTGTCTGATAATAAAAGTACAGTTAAGTTTATCAAGCTATTTGTTTATTTCAGTCGGAAAAAGAACATTGATTGGTTGATTTCTACAAATAAGCAACTGGAAAGTTGCCTTTAGAAGCTGTGAGGAAAAGAGCAGACACTTGAATGTTGATTGTATGGCAGCATTTATGCTTATCTCTCAAGGAGTCACCGTTGCTGATTTTCAAACGAATAGCCACTTCTTGGTCGTCGTTCTTGGCCGTAGCTGACAGTAGTTCCTCTTAGATGGATTTGCAAGATTACATAATCACATGATCTTGCGAAACCAGCTGCCTTGCAAGGTAACTGAGGCAGATTATTTTCATGAAACAACAAAATCAGGCTGATTACACCGCCAGAAAGATTATCTGTTATTTTTTGCATTTTTAGTTGTTGTTATTTTTATTGTTTTATTCTCTAAAGCACTAAAGTGATCTCTAATATCAGCACTGTTTAGTGCGCCATGCATGCACGCAATATTTGAGGCATCTGGACCTAATGTGGCTCTCTTGAGAAAGACAAACCTCTTTATAAACCACTTCTATTTTTGGTTAGTCTAAAAGTTGTGCTCTCTGGGGAAAGCTGTCTTTTTGAACAGAATAAATGTCAGCTCAGATAGAAAAATGCTCTCTGGTAGAGGGAAAATATCTGCACATTTTCAGCCGTGATCCCAGTTGTTTAGTATAGACAGCATGCCTCTACTAAATGTATATAATGACATTGAACAGTCTCAATTCAGGTCAGACTACACTCGAGTGGTAAACTGGGCTACAGTAATTAATTCATCATGCATGTGACCCAGAATATCACATTAAGGGGTTAGCATTAATGATTAGCGTTAATGAAGGGAATCAGACGGACGCCTGATCTCGCATTGTTCTCTTGCACTTGAACGTTGAATGTCAATATCACACAGTCATTAAATCAGCTGCAGCCTCCAGCAATAACGTAACGTGTGTTGTAAGTGTTTCAACTCCAGCTGCTGACGATTTTATTGTATTTCTTGTTAAGTTATTGGTAATAAAAACACAGAGTTTCATGCCGTCACCATAAACTCTCCAACCAGGAGGCCTCTGACCTTGATCCTGGTCCCACAGTTTGATCCTGTGAATCTGGAGTTCTCCCAGGCTTGGCTTGGCCTGGCTTCCTCTTGATGCACTGTATACTTTCCTCCAGATTGTTTTTTTCTTCTACCCTTCTTTTTACATAAGCATGGCAAGCTACAAACTGGGGCCCGGAAAATTGGATTACCACGGTTACAGCATTTTTCAAATTCTCCCTTCATATGGCCGTTTGGGAGCAGACCAGAGGCGCTATCACCTCAAGTCGGCCGGCTCCCTGATAACATGGTTCAGCAGATATGGCGGCCAGGCGTGCTTTGCGTTACGGATGGCTGGCTTGCAGGCCTTATTGATCCAGTCTATCCTGTCTCATTGTTACTCTCCAAAACTATAAACTCCGCCTGAACGCAGATAACGCGGATTTCCCGGAACGGAGCGGTATAAAATAGGATGAAGAGCAACGGCTGGCACAGTGACGGGGCAAGTCATGAAAGGAGACGGTGGGGATTTTTTTGTCTTGAATTGCTGCCCATTCTTTCTCTGTCTCTTGCTCTCACGCTCACTCACTGTCCTAGCCTCTCCCCCCCTCCCTATCTCTTCTTTGAAACCCAACCGCTGTACTCATCCCTAGGATCCTTCTGCAAGGATTAATCAGTTTTCCATTCCTGGAGAGATTATTCAAATACTGTTACATCTACAGCCAGCAGCAGAACTCCCTCCCTCCTTTCCTAGCAGCAGCAGAGCAGCAGCGAAGCACTGACGAAGGGAAAAGTCCTGTTCTTATTCTTCTGTCCCTTTAAGTTTTGTTTGTCCTGTATGTCTCTTTCTCTCTCCTCTTCTGTATATTTCTGTCTTTACGCTTCACCGACGTCGTTCACTGCCAATGTCCGTAATTATCCGCCGAGTACATTGAGGATGTTGCATGTGAGAGTCTTTCAGGAGTGCTTTGCTTTTTGTAATTCACCCTTGCTTGTTTCTGTGTATATGAACACAGAGAGTATAAATGGTCCTTGTGTAATTGTCCTCATTAGAGCAGCTAGGAGAACAGCCAGCGATCCTCACGGCACCAGACTATAGGAGCTGTGACAGCTCCAGCAGAGATCAGATCCTGCTTTCCTACACCAAAGGCTTCACCTCCCCACCCGCCTTATCCCTCCTCCCTCTCCTGCCTCCCTATCCTCCTTTCACCCCCTTTTGCAGATGACAAAAGGTAAATTAAAGACTGCCCAAGTGGTGTTTTATTTTTGATGCTCCCTGACACGATGTAGTCAAACACGTTTCATCGCTGTCCGTCAGTGAAATTCTGTTTGCAACCTGTGATGTTTACACCTGTCATGCAACATATTGGCACTACTCTGCAGCTTGTCGAGCGACTGAGCATGTTCAATCGGTCTGATTGGCTGGTCAGCTAAACTTTAGCTTCCATAGGGCAAGTTTTTCGTTGAGATCTGGCTATAACGTGGCAGCCCGAGCTGATTACTTTCTTAAGGCACGTCACAACATATTTGAGAGGTGTCCCTGAAGTAGCTCTGCCAACAGCAAAATGTAGAAAGTCACTCCAATTAAATGTACCTGTATTTGTCTGCTTCACTTGAAAGGATAGCACCAGTGTAATTCTTTGAACTATTGCCATTAATGCCTACGTAGATCAGAGACTCTGCAGTATTTGCCAGAGTCTGTTTTACTGCAGGTTTTACTTCAGCGCCTTGAGGTCGTAAGGTTGCACTGATTCGATTTGTTTTTTTAATCCAGTTAAAACTACTTTTGAAGATGTACTGTTGCTGTGGGGAGCATTATACTTATTTTTAATGAGTCTGGAATAAAAACAAACCTAAGGCAACCTGTGCAAATTATTTTTGAACACTACCTCTTTTCTGCCCTGTTCTCTAACTCCTCCAATCCGCCCCCCTGTCACTAATCTTGACTTTTACCTTCCTTAACCTCCTTTTCTGCTCTCCCTGTCATTAGTTGCCTCTCCATCTTTGTCTCTTACCTTTCCTTCGTTTTCTCTCTGGCACATGGCCAATTTAAGGGCTGAAAACACCTCACATGACCCCCAACCGTCCCACCATCCACCCCAGCACTCCCTCTGCAGCAGACGGACACATCCAGACTTTCCCCCTCACTGCTCATTCTGTCCCTCTGGCCCACTCTGCTTGGCCTCCATCCCGGTCACTGCTCACCTTCCTGCCAGCACACACACACACACACACACACACACACAATAGAGTTACCTAATGCTGGTAGTACTGCTGCTAATGCAGATTTCATACATAAATGCCATGTTTGACCCTGGATAATGAACATGTGTTCAACCTGTGTTTCACCGACCAGTCTGCTGTTACAAGTTAATCCCGGGCTGATACTGTTGTTGACACAGGTTGACACTTTACTGATGCATACTGCGCATAAATATAGTGTAAATACCTGCACATACTGTAGGAGGGTTGAATTAGTAAGGTATTCTATATTTATCATGAATGCTCTAACACCAAAGCCAAGCCAGGATATCAATAGACAAGGTTTAAATCGAGGTCCAGATTAGGGTTAAGGAGTCAGGCTTGGATTACATGCGTAGTGCAAATCCATGGCAAATGTAGATCTATGCCAGGTCATTGTGGCAGTCTGAACAGGGATAAAATAAAATACAAAAGTGCAAAGAACTTCAGTACCATACCCAAAGAAATTATAATATTCTAATTTTGTAATACTCATATCACGTTCCTGTGAATGCTTACACTTGTTGTACACTCATCCATCAAGTGCAGGCATTTACCGTATATACACTCATCTTTCAAGCATACGCTTACTTTCCCACGCACATGAGTATATGTGGTTTCGCTTAGATTCCTGCGCTCTCCTTTTTTATCACTCCAAGATACTGCAGCACGCTGAAGAGAAGGTGTGTGGGTTGTAAGCTGGCAGTAGCAGAAGTGTTAAGTGATTTAGAAGGTGAGTTTGTGAAGGTGCTGTGGGAAGAGGCATAAAAACTAAAGGGCATCAGTGGACGAGCATAAAACTATGCCACTGAGCAGATGGCTTCTTTTATCGGGAATTCATGCCAGAAATACAAAAATGTTAAAAGAATAGTGGAACAAGCTGTAAAATATGGACATAGTGTCAACTTTACTTTACTCGTGCCTATTGACACATCCAGGAGAGACGGAATAAGATTTGTATTAATTTTGAATTGTGTTTGTGGCTGTCTAATGAACGTTTGTTGAATATTAACACGTTTTTATCTCTGTTTTGGTCTCCACCAGGGAAATATCTGACTCTTTAGCTACTAAACACTCTGCTGAATTCCCCAGCTAGTTGCTAAGTTTGTTTCGCTACTTCTAAGTGGTGTGTAGGTAGCATACAGTTGTTTTATCCAAACTTTAGTTTCTGCTAGAAACAAGGCTGATTAGTGCAGAATTTGGGGCTGAAAACCAAAACAACTGGCTGAAAGAGGCTAAAGCAGCACAATCTGATAGTGCTGTGTTGTTGTTTATGGACAATTACTATGTTGGTCCAAAGGCAATCGTTGAAACTGACGACAGATATTTTGAAAATCTCCTTTCAAACAGGTCTGTGTTAACCAAACAATGTTTTCCTTAACCTTAACAAGTGTGTGTGTTCCCTAAACCAAACCAAACAGTGCCTGCAAAGAAATAGAAAATAATAAATGAGTTTCATGTCAAAGTAATAAGTGAACTATAATGTGTTTCAAAAGGGATACCAACTGAGAGAGAGTCCTGTTTGCAGCCCACTCAACCATGACGGTTTGACCCCTCTTACCTAGTTGAAATAATGATCCTGGAGCTTCATTAATTATAATTTTCTCGGAACAATACAAACATGTAGATATCAGATACACCTGCTAAAACCCTCTCTAGGGCTCTAGAGATGACTACAGTCAATAATTATCTGTGGGTTTGCCACTATGAGCCACCCGCTTTAGGTGACATTTGATCCATTGTTCATATAGAGATAGCGATTTGTGTGGCTTTACATAATCTAGCAGGCAAAAACACCACATGTATAACGATCTTAGCTTTTCCAGATGTGCTCCAAATGTGAGGATTTGCTGTGATTCTCTTTCATATCACAAACTGAATGTCTGAATATAAACAAGCAATCTGGAGGTGTTTACTTTCTCCGACATTTGTCACAGTTTTCAAACATTTTTCGACTTAATACGAATACAAATGGAGAAATAGGCGACGGATCAAATAGATAAATAACCAGTCTTTGCAGCTCGCAAACTAACCTACATCTGGCAGGTATTTGCAGAAAATGTGTGGTTGTTAAGTTGGCTTGTATGCCAATACCAGCTGTTTCAAATTCTGCCTGGCTGTAATAAATAGGACTGTCTGTTTTTATAAGCACATCATTCTACAGTGTCACAAACAAACTTGTGATCTCAAAGATGTGTTAGAAAAAACACTGCCTGTATTCACAAATTTAGAGGATGTGTATAAAAACACTGGCACTTAGCGGCGTTTGGATGTGTTTGATGACAATATGACGGGACAAGACTTTCTCTCAAAATGCTTGCGCCGTAAATTCGAGACAAATGCTTTAATTTGTGACACCGAAGGAAGACGAGGCGCTCAAGAGCAGACAAATCTGTTTTCCTGCTGCTCCTCCTCCGTCGCTCTGCAGGCTGGAAGCATGCAGCCTGTCACTGGCACTGCAGTGAGCCCAAACATGATATGACCTAAATAAACCAGAGCGAGCGGGAGTGAGGGATGAAGCAATATTTTTTTTCCCCTCTCACTCAGTCGTCTTGTTTTCAAACACTTAACTCGACTGCAGGCTACAACTTGTGCGCGGTCAAAACGCAAACACACGTATTTTTATACACACTAGAGTCAAGCTGAGTGCTTTTATACGGTTGCACCTGCAGAGATATTTGGCTCTTAGAACAAAACAGGTGCTTTTACGCTATTAAGCACCTGTTTTACACCCTGTTAGTCGTCCTTTCACCCCCTTTTTTTCTAGAAATCTCACCTTGTGAATTCACTCTCTTCCCATAGTTTGGCTCAGGGGGTCATGATCGTTTTTCTGTGAGTTATGCTGCAGTCTACAGATGATAGAAAAGAGAGGTGTTAGCTATGCCACACAAAAGCCAGAGTTTCCATTGCGGAACATTTTCGTAAAAGAGGGAGAAAAAAATCTACCGACTTCAGACAAAATCTTGACTTGAATAAGACTAGTGGCTCAAAGTGTCTATAATTAGAAGTTGTGCTTACTTAGCTAATAAAAAGCTTCATCAAACACAACATAACTTCTTGTTTTTACATGTCACATAACATGAAAGTGTCCCCACCTTTTTCGGTCGAGGTTTCACCGCAGGACAACTCTGGGAGTACTGCAGGCGCTTCAAAGGTGCTTTCATGTGTCTTTGCTGCCGTGGTAGAACGAGCTGTTATTGGCTATCAACAAATCAATCACCCAGGGTTGTAGCCAGTCAAGCGTTTATTATATAAACTTATGTTATAGCATAATACTGTGAAACTGATCTTTTCTGAGATGGTTATTATACCTTGAAAATCTCATAACATTGTAACGCTTGTGTGTTTCAGCTGATGTGTTGATAGAATAACATTTTTATTTCTAATATGAGTATAGCATCAACCCTGAAAATCAAATATCAGTCAGGCTGTAGTTTCCTGAGACCATGGTCCCCTCCAGGCCTCCGCCCTTTAGTGGCAGTAGGTAGTTTGAAGTGTGTGTGTGTGTGTGTGTGTGTGTGTGTGTGTGTGTGTGTGCGTTTTGGTGGCACGGTCAGACCTGAAAGCTTCATTGTGTGCTGCTCACAGCGCTGGAGCCTGAAACAGACAGATAAGAGATCCTCACCCCGAGCCAATACTGGCTCACAGGACAGGTTTCACTATGCAAACAGACAGCTCAGTCCTGTCAGTAGTGTGTGTTGTTAAGTAGGTGCATATGTGTGTGGTCACTGTGAGCATGTATGTGTGTGTGTGTGTGAACGCTGCTATGTAGCTGCTTATTCATGTGAGTGTGTGTGCAGACAGTCAGTTCTCCTGGATTAAAGACCTTTTTAATCCCGTCCGATCCTCATCAGCTCAGAAGTTAATGGGTAGGACTTGTTAGTCAAGGAGTCTGCTCTGCTCACGTGTTAAAAGTTAGAATTGCACGGCCGAATGACTTCTGGTCCTCAGTTATGAGCTGCTGAGGGAGACGTTAGCCAGGCTTTCCATGATGGATGCACCTCTCAGCTCTAGTTTGGATCAGCAACTTTTAATTGGGTCTCTGTGTTTTTGTGCCTCCTAATCTCCTCCCAGAGCCAAGAAGTCATATGTGCACTGTTTAAAGAAGTGCTTTTAGTCTAATTAATTGAGCTTTTAAAGGTTTTCAGGGAATTTCAGTGTTCGACTCTGACTGAAAAGTCTGACTCTGAGTCAGAGCCTAAAGCCTAAACATGAAGGGAACAGAATTAGTAAAATGATGGCTTATTATATCTTTGGTTTTATTTTCATAGCTGCAGCCATCGGTTCTATTGGTCATGATATTTGTGTTGGAGCGCAGCCAGGTCGCTAAACGGGTGCTCAGGTTTGCTAGATAAGCTTCCACTTTATTGGAGGTTAAACCAAAAGTAAGCAAACGCTTATTATTGTTGATAATTCCTCATTGCACAGGACAGGCTGCAGACAGCATTAACTATCTAAGGAAACAATCTGGATTGTCATATTACTGTAATTAGGGCTGCAATTAATGATCATTTTAATTATTGATCATTTTCTCAATTTATTGATTAGTTGTTTGGTCTATGAAATAAGGAAAATGTCTGGTGGTGTGGAATCCCAAGATGGCATTCTCAAATGTCTTGTCTCGTCAACAACCTAAAGATATTCAGTTTACTGTCAAAAAGGAGGAAATTACATGTCAGAAGCTGGATTGAAGAATTTAGACTTGTTTTCTTAAGAAATAAGGCACCCAGATTATTAAAAATAGTGTCTGATAAATGAGTTGTCAACTACTAAATTATTAATATTGCAGCTCTATCTGTAATCTTGTAGTGCTGTTTGCTCAAGTGAAAAGTTCCCTCGGTAAGAACAGCAGACTGCACTCAGTGTCCTCTGTTCTCTTCTATTTGGGCCGCCTTGACTCGTAACACTTCCGAGACTTGAGGTCTTTTGTTCCCACTTGTGAGTCAGAACGACACTAGTTTGCTGTGTTTGTTCACTGAAGTCAGTATTTAAAGCTTTTCTATTTACAGACAGGAGACAGGACACATGAAAGTGGTACTTTGGCTCTGTGGTTCAGCTTCTAATCTGGTATCGAACACAGGAAGTTGACTAATTTCTATGTTGACATTCACTCTTGACTGCACGTGAATTGGTTCATTTCCCAGTCGCATAGACTTCTATTATTACTTGATATGTCCTGCTGTCACCTTTTTATCCGTCGCCTTTTTGTGTATATTATCCAGCTTTTATTTAGCTGCTGCTGAAAGCTCAGTCTTCACCCTTGGATTGATAAAATGTCTCTCTCCACTCACAGGGAGCTCAGCGATGAATAAGCTACGGCAGAGCTTCCGCCGGAAGAAAGACGTCTACGTCCCGGAGTCCAGTCGGCCGCACCAGTGGCAGACAGACGAGGAGGCGGTCCGCAGCGGCAAATGTAGCTTTGCAGTCAAGGTGACTATCCTTTACACATAAACACACCTGAAAACAAAAACCTCACAGACGCACGATCTTACAGAATGCAGTGCTGACCTTACTGCTGCACATTCGCACCTCTGAGAAACCTGCACTCTGCCTGGCTCCCCAAGGACGCCGCTTGTGATTAATTATAAGCATTCAGAATCTGTGAGCACAGCTTTTATCTAGGTTGCAAGATTATGTGATGGAGCCTTCGAAAACCTGTGAGAAGTGTGTGCACAATTGATTTCTAGCCTCCAAGAGTATTGGAAAGTACTTTAATCATCATTAAAATATGCACAATTGAAGAATATGTTTCATTATAGCTGACAAGTAACAATTCAACGATGGGCGGCGAAGACACGTGACTGCAGTTTATGTGTATGTTCAGAACAGGTGTTCAGTGTTTCATAAATGACCCAACTGGACCTGCGGTGCTGCAGGTGATGGAGTGGGGAGTTTGCTATATTATGGCAACAAAACCTTCCACTTTTGCAAACAGAAGTGCAACGGTACACTTCCTCTCATCGCATGGGTCTATAGTCTCTCTTCACCCGGAATAAAGAGGAATTGAAAACCACAGAGTCAAGAAATGGAAAGTTTTCCCTCTGAATATATGAACTTTGGGCAGTGAGTGTGGATCGTTCACACCTCGTTCACAGCTGATGGTTTCATGCTTCTTGTGTGTTTTTTCTTCTGAGCAAGAAACTGAAATGTGGACAGGTGTTAACACTACTGTGAGATTTCTGATCTTAAAGGAAAAGTTCACCCAAAAATGAAAATTCAGTCATTATCTTCTCACCAGGTTAAGTTTTGCGGTCCAAAGAACATTTCAGCGTTTTCATTTTTGGGTCAAATGTTACTTTGCGTTGGACTTTGAGACCTGATGTGGAACAGGTGTGCATGTGTGTCGTCGCATGGCTTCAGGTCGTTTGCGAGCACATTTCAGCCAGTGTGTGAAACGTACAAGCTACAAGAACTCCTCTAATCTGTCTTCCAAATGTCTCACACACACACACACACACACACACACCTTTTCTTCCCCACCTGCTCCCCATAAATTGTACTTTCTTCATGTAGAGCATTGTCTTTGATCTTTGTCTTGAAAGGTGAAGAGTTAATTTTTCAGTATAAAAGTAACACAGTAACACCAGTTCATAAAAGTCTAAAAGGTTTTGTCAGGACTGCATGTTTTTTGCCCTTGTTTGCTTGATGTTTGTTGGTTGGTTTGTCAGCAGAATTGCACAAAAACTTGGATTGAGGATGTGTATTCACCATCCACGGCTCATCCTCCATTCAAATAAACATACGATCTTTGCATATTTACATCTAGTTTGTTTGATATCTGATTAGGCTTTATTGCAATAAAAGGGACTTGTTCCGAAAGTCTAAAAATGTTTGGTTCAGATTCCTTGAAAGTGCTGGAGAAGTGCTTAAATTTTAATGCACAAACCCTGCAGTGGGCACATTTTGCCAAGTTTTAAACGGTAACTGACTGTTGTTGCTCTGCTTGAAAATCTCCAGGCAAACTGTTAAAGCAGTGAAAGCAGCCAGTGAATTACACATCAGCTACTTCGGGCAAAATAACAATTATCTGATCTCTCATTGTCATGCTTTCCTTCTTGTACTTCTGCAGCTACACACTCTTCTCCACCAGCTTTTTTTTTTCTCTCCCTCTGCACTGGCTTTCATCGTGCCGGTGCAACCTACCATGCTTCTCCTGTGTGTCCCTCCTCCCCCTCCTGCTCCCTGTCTCGCGCTCTAGGTGCCTCAGAGGAGCTGTGGGTTGGAATAGATGTGTTGAATTATCAGTGACAGTCACACTGAAGATACACCAAAAGAGGGTAGGAGAGGAGATGAAGGGAAGGAAAACAAGAAGAAGTGTTTCAAGTTGGTATGGAGGGGAAAAGAAGGATCTAGGCAGGTGGAGGTGTCAAGATGGAGCGAAATGAGCCTTTAATGTTGTGGCTTGGGACTGACAAGCATAGCAGAAGCCCAGCTCTTCACTGACTACCTCTGACTGCGCTCAGCCTGTTACCAATGTGTCACATTAAGCAGAATTTGCGTTTGTGTTTATGTTTATGCTTATGTATGTTGTTTTTGAGCAGAAATATGCAGACCGACAGTTATTCGTGATTCAAGGTGATTGTCAAAGGCATAAAAATGAAGACTTGCTTTCTGTATGGAAATACCTGAAACCTGGAGATTAGATTGAATTGCTTGTGTTTGCGTTTAACCAGTGAAACAGATGAGAAGTATTTGTGTGTCCTTGGTTTTTTAAACCGCGTAGACTTATTTGTATGGAAATGAATGCCTTCGTTTTTGTGCCAGCTTGTTTTCTGCAGTTATTCACACGTTGGGAAGAATGAGTTTACAAAAGCTGCGCACAGCGGGGACTTTTTTTATTGAATTTGACAGGATTTTTCACTGAAACTGATTTATGGCCAGTACGCTGAATTAATTCCTGGAATCCATTTGGAGTTCATCCAGAGATTACACCAGCAAAGCCAGTTTCAGTTAATTATAATGATGTGATACTTGGGAAATGCAACCTTGTGTCCATGCCACCCTCAGAGCTCCTGAACCAGATGTGCTGCTGGGCATTTTTACATGAAACCGCTTAGCTGTATCAGAGCTGTATTGCTAAACTGGCTGCTGCATATCCACTGAACAGACCTATGACCAGTATCAACCTCCTTATCATACACTCAGGGCAAGAAAGTGAATTGCTGTATTTCACAAAAATGTTAAGTAATTCTTGAAGATAAAACTTGAATATTCAAACAATACAGAACTGCTCTTCTTTACTGTCTGGTTGTTGTCTTTACCCACGTCCTCCTTATCATTGGCTGCCTCAAATGTTTACACAATGTGAATTTAAGCAGATGTTTCCTCCGTGTTAACTCTGCTGGTCTTCTACAGCTGGAAAATCAACACTAGGGCCGGGGAAATGTAAATACTGTAATTCATTTCATGTCTTTCCTTATCAAACACGAGCAGTGCAGTGGCAGCAACAGCATTATGATATGAATATCACGACATGTAAACTGCATCTAATCCCAAACCCACTGTGGGATTAGTGGCATGTGGAACTAATCCTGGAGTGGGCCTGTAAACAAACCTGGATTTCAGAATCAAATTAGCCTACACGTCTAAAACACACGTTCAGGAGATATTAAAGGGGACTGTTCACCCTGTAAGTGTGCGTTTTCTTCTTACCTTTGAGTGCTATTTAACCATCCAGACTGTCTTGGTGTGAATTGTCGGGATATTGGCTGCCTTCTCACGAATGTAATGTAACCAGAAGGCACGGGTGGATAGCTAGCAAAGCTGACCTAAGCTAGCTAGGAGGATGTCATTAATGTTAACATCCCACGCCGTCACAAGGCTCTCACATCAAAACAAATAGCACTACAGGTAAAAGGGAAACTATGTATCAATGCTTTTGGGGTGAACTGTGCCTTTTTTGTGGCTTTGGTTGAGCGCACAAATGTTTGTGTATGTGTCAGCTAACAGGATGGAGTGAGATGCTACAACAAAGCATTTGTTGTGAGTGACACGTCAGGCCTCCCCAGCCTTTAGTCATCTCACCTCAGCCACGTCTCCAGGCTGATCTCTCCATTAATGATGCCGCTGCTTTCATTCTCCTCACTACGCGTTGCTGCCTGCTTGCATCAGTATTGTCCTCGGCACACAAGCGGCTTTGTGCGCATCCCTGTCTGTTTACGTGCGTGCGATGGCGCACATGTGTATTCCAAAAACGCCGACAGTGTGACTCACATCTGTGGCGTCACATTCTCAAAATAGCAGTGCCAGAGGATGGGGGGGAGTCTGGCGTGGGTCAGCGTCACTCGGTGTGTGTATCTATAAGGAAAGGGTAAGGACTTCCTCTCCGGCCCTCACGCACAATGGCTGCGGTGGAGGTCAGGGTTGTGTCTGCGGAGCGACCCACAGCAGGGTGTGATGCTTGCTTCAGGTTCCCGGAGGTGGGAGGGAGGGAGGGGAAGGAGCTTCGAGGCTTTTCCGTTCATTCAGCTGCAGTTAAACCCACTCACGTAGGATTTCAAAGTAATTCCTGATATGGGCTGCTGCATGGCTGGAGCTCAGGGTTTCCCTCAGGAAATTGGTAATTGGAGAGAACGTATGTGGCGATCGATAATTCACTTCAATTTCCTGAGTTTCACAGATCCTGATCAATCTCGCCTCTCGATTAATTAGTCACTTGATGCCAGTCAAAAGTAAGGCTGCACGATTAACTGAAATACTATTTACATTGCTGCATGACACTTATTTCATTGAGGTAACTGTGCAACAAAACAGTATTATAACGAAGTACTGCAGTGCTGCGGAGTTATTCTGTCCTACAAACCTTGTTTTTTTGGTACAGATCCCAACAGATGTCGCATCATATATTGATCATTCCCACTAATCATGAATCATATCCCAATTGTAATATCTGTCGGAATAATTGCAGTTTGATCTTTTTTTCTTTTTCTTTTTTTTTACTATATCATGCAGCTCTTGTCTAAGCAATTAGCTCAGTCTGTACTATATTGATTACTGCTGGCGTGGGAGGCAGTCAGAACAAAAAACACTGTCCACTTCACTTGCAAGCAGGAACAATGTAATAACATTTCGGTGTACAAACAATTAATCAAGTTATTTTACAAGATGAAAGCAGAGACCATCTTAAATAGGTTTGTTTACTCAGATGGACAAGGGCTGCACAATGTAAAAATTATGTATATAAAATAATAAATAATAATAATTCACCAGCCTCCAAACTGCACCAAGAAGAGAAAAAGTCTTAAAATGTCAAAACTGCATCAACAATCGAATAAATGACAACTTTTTGTCAGGCCTGTTGGTTTCAGCTTGTTGCCTTCATCCACGAGTGTTGGTGGGGCAGTTTTTATATCATGTGCAACGGCCTGCCCTCGCCATAATATACTGCAGGTCAGGAGGCAATGGACCGTATTGTTTGGACACAGAAACACAGAGAAGTTAGTTGCTTGTTGACCACGCTGTGTGTACGAGGGAAGAGCGGCTTTGTTTTCTCTCATCCCGTGTTTTTGTCCCCTCCTCATGGAATCGCAGTCTTTATCATTTTCTCATTGGACAGAATTATGCATCAACTTGGGAGTAATTGAACTGCGATTGACCTCAAAATGGTAATTAATTGGGTGTATAAATCACAGACGCCAGCCTACTAGGGGATAAGAGCCGGTCTGCACTCATTTAAATACCCAATCTAATTCCAGAGTTTATTATTCTAACCTTACTTAAACTTCAGCAGAGATAGCCACAGGAAACCTTTTGTCACAGCATCGCTCACACTCTCTTTTCCTTTCTCTCCCCTGCAGTACTTGGGACATGTGGAGGTGGAGGAGTCCCGGGGCATGCACATCTGCGAGGATGCAGTGAAGCGGCTGAAAACGGTAGGTCTCACTAGGAAACCCCTCCGTGCTTCCAGGAACGAGGCAGCTAAATACCACACTCCCCCCCCTCCCTTTTTTTATCTCTTTCTTATCATTTCCTCCATTAGTTTCCCTCACTGATCTACTGACTCCTTCTAACATTTCCTTAATTTAGTGGCAGCTCTCCTTCATCTGTCACCAAGCAGCATTGTTCTTTTTCAACCTGATTTATTCCTGCTTAGTTTACTCTGTACGTCGAGGCTGATTGTTGCCATTTGTCAGCGACGGTCTCCACCCATCTTGACCCTCAGACAACCTCCATTGGGTGTCGGGGTCTGTTCTGAGTGTCTCTTCCTCTCTCTCGTAAACTGGCTCAGCCACAGGAGATAGGCCGGCATGTACTTCCTGCTGCAGCAGATTCCGGCGGAGTTGCGTAAAAAGAACAAATTCCAGTTTGGGGAGCAGGGGAGGGGAAGGGGGAAACCGTGGAGCAATTGCTTTTCCATGCTGTCAGTTGTTTGCCAAGGGCCCCACCCAAGTTATAAACTCCTGATTCTCTGTAGTAGGAGCCAAACCTGAGTTGGCAGGTCTGATTCTGGAGTCCCAGGACAAAGCTACATTTAAATTCAGTGCCAATAAAGGTAACGCAACTCTTGCTGGAAGTGTCTGCTTTCAGTTTCAGTTTTAATGACTCAGACTAATCGAGAATTCCCACCCTGTTTCTTTTATCAGTGCCCGTTCTTCCTGCTGGATAAAATGTTGACAACAGCCTTTTGAGTCATTTCACATGTACGACTCAATGAGCTGTTGAAGACTACTCAAGCTGCTGAGAGCCATTTGTTAGTTTGATTATCCTGTAGAACGCACTCGAGAATAATTCAATATTTTACGAGTGCAATTTAGCTGAGAGGGAGACACTTACATTTGTATACCAGTTAGTTTAATAAAACAGGATATGTAACCAAATGAGATAACACAAACACGCTTCACACTACAGCACTAGTTTTGACACATCCTGGTATAAAACACGCACATAAACACATTTATACTGGACACAAAAGTGCTAACAAATACATCACACGTGTGAAAACGGGTCCCACACATCACACGCACTCACCACACATCACTACGTTTTCATACAGCTCTTATATTTACTCACACGTCTTGAAACCCATAGCAGCATGAGCGCAAATTTACACACAAGTTCACAGCCTCACACAGTGGCACAAACGCACATTTGTAGCACATATACACACAAATACAACACTCTCGGATAGAGCTCACAGGCAAATCATTTGCACATACAGGAAGAAGTGCAGCCAGAGGCTCAGCAGTTAGGCACACTGTATACACACATATACATACATACACTCATAGGGAATACACAAAGCTTGAACGCACATAAACACACACAGTAGAACACGCACACACTGGTGCTTGATAAGGTCACATGGTGCACACGCAGCCTGGAGGCTGTGAGGTCTTATTGAGTTACAGTCATTTTAGCAAGGCGGACAAAATGGAGCCAACTCAAAAGAAGAGGCGGCTGCTTGTGCCTCATGTCCTCCTGCAGGCCGCCACTCTCTGACCCTCCTCAACCCGATGACATTTCCTCTTCTGGCTCCTCTGCTTCTCCGCTCCCTTGCCTCCTCACCAACCAGAGGCCCTTATTCGTAAGCCGGCACAGGCATGGCTTTATTGACCCTACAATTATAAGTAGGGTGGGAAATTAACATTTGCCTCGTTCATAAAAGCGAGTCCGGCATTTCAAGGTCCTCTTCTGCGTTCTGTTCTTCTGGATGTAACATTTGCTGTTGATCTTTGCGATGTAGCTGCCACTGTTACATTCCTGCTGAGAGGACTTCACGGCAGTTTACCTGTGTGTCCGAGAGGTTCACATTACAGCAAATACCACAAAACAATCACTGGTGGTCTAGGTGCTTGTTCGTTCTGATGAAAGAAGCTTACTAGACTTTAACTTGAAATGCCATCACGAAGGAAAAGTAGCATTTCGAGGCTTTGCGAACACTTTACAAACACTAAATCTTCACAGTATAAACTGGCAATACACACAACAAATCATCGTGAGGGATTGGCTGTAGAATAATGACCTCATTTTTAGTTTATTGCATCTAGACTTGTAAAGGTCAACAGATAATTGGTTTTATGCCTTGATGACTTCCATTTACATCGTCAAATTCTTCTGTAAATGTGGAAAATGTAGGAAATTTAGTTTAAAACAATTTCATGGAGGTGCACAATTCTCACAGATTGCACCTTAATTAAGACAAGAGTTATGACTTTGTGCAGGAAAGGGTTTGATCCACATAAAAAATGTCAGCCTCCAATGATTCAGCAATAAACAGCAAAAGATAGAAATTCAGAGGATGTTGTCGATTAAGAAAAAGTCTAAATCATGAGCCTTAATCAGCATTCAGATTGGTTCCTATAAACCTAATTGATGATGAGCGGTCCAGTCAGGCTGGCAGCTCGGCACCATTTGTATTTGATTTTATGTCTCAATTTTTTCATGAGATGAATTAATACGTTTGTTCTGGTGTTGTTGTCGGGAGTTGCTTCTTTGAGAAAAATGGGAAGCAATCTGGTTGTATTTACGAGAGTACTTGGGAACACAACATTTCATATAATAGGAGCGTTAATATTTCTTATCATTCAGCGCCAGTGCCCAGAGCTCACAGAAACGAGTCACTCTGCCCTTCATTTCTGATTTATTTTTTTGTGACAAGAGTCAGGTTGTTAAGTGTGTGGCCTGCCAAGCTGAGATCGTGTGTTACTATGTCTGCAATGACGCAACTAAAGAAGAAATGTGAAGTGATTCGACTGACAAAATGAGGTTTGACTTGAGGGGTTCTCAACTCATGATCTGAATCATAGATATTCTCCTCTAATGCCGTTTGAGGTCTCTGTGAAAAGTTTTCTAATCTTTGTTATGATGGGGGCAGCAAGGCGGATTCTGCTGCCTTGAACCGAGCAAAATGGTGGTATACAGTGTTACCGCCCCTGCTGCCACTTATCTGTGTTAAATCTAAATTGTCCAGACCAAAGAAGAGCCACCCTTTAAGCAGATATACAATTAGCGTGGCCCTGATAGATCCCAGTTCATCCTCACTGACTCTCTAATAAGCTATCTGTTGCCATGCAACCAATACAGTCCCTACCAACAGAGAGGATGTGAATTAATATTGCTCAGCAGCAAACTCTACTTCCAGGAACTAATAAATAAATTTGCTCAGGAACCAGGTCCCACACCTGTAGGCACTTAATATCTGGTGACGGCTGTTTCCTGAAAATGAGCTAAGAACAGGCCCACGGCACAAACAGCCCCAACACAAGCTAAGAGCGGACAGAGAGATGAAGAACGGGGAGCATAAGAATAAGAAGCAACAACATGAAAGAGGATGTGTATGTGAGTGTGTGTAGGTTTCCATCCTGTGCTGGAGGGTGTGTGGTCTAGCTGTCAATGTGTGTGTCTGACAGCTACAGCTCAGAGCCAACTCTATTGTATTCCCAGCAGCCTTTGGGACGGTAATGAGAGTTTTCTCACAGCTCCGCCACCCGTGACTCAGAGGGGAGGATGGAGGTGGGTGGAGGAGGAGGAGGAGGAGGAGGAGGAGGAGGAGGAGGCTGCACTGCGGCACCATCAACCTCCAAGCTGCCCTTTTGCGTTGTCATCATGACATCACTTCCTGCTGCTGTTGGCCCGAGGCTGGAGGTGTATTCTGTGTTTTGGCAGTGGGAGTGTTTGTGATTTTGTAACTCAGGAGCTCATAGTGACCTGGAGTGTTTCCTGTGTGTAGACAGGGTGGAGCTCAACCAGCAGGAGATGCTGAAAGAATGTCAATTGTATTTTGTACATGAACACCCAGTAGCCTCAGGGCACACCATTGACAATTCATCTGAGTCCATCAGACAATGCGTATAAGCTGGTGGTTTCAATGAAATCTTTCATTGTGTCGTGGCATGAAGAACTGCTTTAAATCCAAGTGTAACTCTGCCGTCGCCCATCGGTATGTGGACATCCATTTTGAAGCCTTGAGTTTGACGTTATAGCTGTCGCCATCTTGGACTTTTGGAGCCAGAAGTGACTGTATTTGGTAGTCGGACTGATATATCGATTAGACATCGGCCTTTCACAGATATATCAGTATCGGCCCCCTGCTGGCTGTTGAGGCCTAAGGTTCCACTTTTCAGACCAGGGAGCTCGATCCATATTTAATACCCTTCCACCCTCCTTTGGAGATGATTTCTTAGTATGTATATTTACCCAGAGCTACGTGGCCTCAACTCAACAAAAAAGCTGTCACAAAGAACAATTATTATTCTCACCGGGAAACATGATTTAAAGGCAACCTTCCTCCTTCCTCTAGCTGCGCAGTGTGGTGGTTTTAAATCTTTGACAGCCTGTCAGGCGAGGAAGCATCTCTTCTGTCTCTTCAGATAAAGTGCTCTCACTCTCTCTCGATAGATATTGCTGTTTCATGTTGGTAGCAAATGTTGTAAGGTGTGAATTGTTGCTCAAAGTAGGCGAGCGGCAGATGTTACGCAAGATGAGTGATTCGTTGTTGCACATCCTGCCTAGTGGTTAGTGTTGTTTTGATGCAAACCGCTTGCTGGTAGTACCACTGAAAGGTTTGCAGCGTTGGCTATTTAAAAAGAGGTAAAGTTTGTACATTATTATTTGTGAGGCTTGTTGGCTGCAAAGTAGTTTTCCTGCTTCAGTTGAATTTTTTTGCCATGTTGGCTTCACCTTGATCTTTCAAAACTCAGCTGTCCTTTCTGCCCAGAAAGCTTTTCTCCCCTTCTGTAGCTTCATCCCAGTTCACACATTGAATGCCTGAATGTTGTGTTGCCTTTTTGTTTCGTGTTATACATTTTTTTTTTGTCTTTTTAAGCAGGTTTTTATTGTGGTGTTGCAGAGAAAATATCTCCAATTCCCCTCCCCCAACACTTGCCCTCCCATTGAAGCTAACTCGACCCTGTAGCGATTTGTTTCCTCTAACCGTAGCTTACTAATACTTGTGCAAACTCTACCCATCATCTGCATGTCTGTTTTTGCTCTCACAAACACACATACACGCACTAACAAGCGCTTAGCTCATTCCAAATGAATCTCCGGTGCTGGTTAACACGTTAAATCATGCATTAACATGGTGCTCAGAGTGCCGTCTCCACCATGGCTGTGTAACAGGAGCAGAGTGGCACTCCTTTTCACAGCTTACGGGGAGGAGAGGAACTCTCTGGGGAAGAAGGGAGGATTAAGACTAGGTCGGGGTCTGGTTCTGGTTTCTTTATGTGGTCACGGAGGCCTAAACTTGACCCCCTGACTCTGGCCCGAGCGGTGAATAGTCACAGGTTTGACTCAGAGGTCAAACCGCCGTCTGTGGGAATCTGTTTCTGTCTGCTGAACAACCATGGAGTGACCACGTCTCGGTCTAGGAATCAGAAGAGAAAAGAATGAAAATGGGATTTGGGATTTGGGATTATCTCTTCCAGATACTCACATAGACACACACACCTGAGGGTCCGCCATCTTTATCTCCTCCGTCCAGGCAGCTTGGTGCGCTGTCTTAGCTGTGGGACTGTCGTATCCGTGCAGGGTTTTGTTGTTGTTTGTTTATTTAAATCACAGAAGAACCTCGGGGTGTCACTTCCTGCTGTCGCGAGGGCTCTGCTGGGAACAATAATGTGGTTTATTGGCTTCCTGTGTGATAGTACTAATCATCATAAAGACAATAACAACCACAACATCACTCATCAAAACCTCCATGAGTATGGGATCACGTGGAGCTACCTGATCCATTGCTTCACTCACTCACTCATAACCCAGCTTCACCTCCACCTATGAAAAAGAAAAAAAACAACCCAAATCAAATCCCTTCCTCTGGGCTCCAGACAATTTTTAGACTTCTTAGGTAACATTTTCATGCCTTGTTCCTCCCCCCGTCTCCTCCACCCCTCTCACCCACCCTCCCTTCTTACCACATCCACTTCCAGGACAGGAAATTCTTCAAAGGATTCTTTGCAAAAGTAAGTTATTGCTTTGTGTGTCTGAGTGTATCTCTTTTATTATGAGCATTATTATTATTTTTCCTTCTCTCACGTAACACCTCACCTCCTTTGATCACATCTGAAGGCTGGAAGAAACACACACTCATACACAAAGCGGGTGGGGGGAGTCTGTTTGGAGAGAGACAAACACAATGATGCATGTGTCTTTGAGCAGGTGGGGAGGTTTAGGCCGGGGCGGGGCACTTTTTTTTTGTGTTTCCGTGTGTGTGTGTGTTTTGTATTAACAGGCGTGCCTTCTCTCCCTTCAGCTCTTCTTCAAATGAACCAAGAATTGAACAATGAACAGTTTGTGTGAATGAACTTTCTTGTGAACACACAAATATTTTATTGTTGTTATTCTAACAAACGGGGCCACCACTGTTGACTGCATCAGCGCACCGTTTCTCAAAACCAAACCTCTCAGAAAAAAAATACTTCTCTTTCGTGTCTTACCTGGTGTTTTCTCTTTGTTTACAGGTGTGCTTTGTGTGTGTGTGTGTGTCAACTGTCTTTTTTTATGACTAGGTGCCAAGAAATGGTACAAAGGGAAAGGAATTTATTGGGGCATGAAGGGACAACAAAAAGTGTCCTTGTTTCTCACCCGTACCTGTTCCTGTTGTGTTTTGTTCACAGGCTGGGAAGAAGGCAGTGCGAGCCGTGTTGTGGGTGTCGGCAGACGGTCTTCGCGTTGTAGACGACAAAACGAAGGTAATGAGTTCCTCCAGTCGTTCATCACGGGCTCAGATACACTTTGATCGAAAAGAAAGCGCGGCCAGAGGAAGTTAACGTGGCTTTAGTGAAGGCGGAAGCTGCTGAGCTCCAGTAGTTAATGATAGCGAGCCTGCCTTACTTCTGGTCTAGTGACCTGCAAAGGGCCCTCCTTGAAAATGTGTACTCAGTGCACCTGCAGGATCAGATATGCGTTAACCATAAAGGTTACATTGACCCCTGCTGGTAGAAACAGGTAGTACATAAAACATTTTTGTTAAGGGCATCTGGTTTGATGACCAGTGTTTCATGACTTCTGTGAAGCATTTTACATTTTATGACAGATGGAGGTTATGAAAATAAATAACAAGAAGAGAAAGGGAGACTTTTATTTTTTTTTACCCTTTAACACACCTGTAGTGATCAGCTTTGTTGTCAAGGAACTGAGACAGATACCAACATAATTTCAACGATAGTGTGAGAGACAAATAATTCTTCTTGCAGGACCTGATTCTGGACCAGACAATAGAGAAGGTGTCGTTCTGCGCTCCGGATCGTAACTTTGAGAGGGCGTTCTCTTACATCTGCAGAGATGGCACCACGCGACGCTGGATCTGCCATTGTTTTATGGCCATTAAAGACTCGGTAAGCATCCATTCTTATCCTACAATACTATTAGATTATAATTGCTGTTCAGTACATGTTTGAAGACTGCTCACTCTTCCGATGAAAAATGTATGAAATATAATGTGTTTAATGTGTTTTATTCCTTCTTTATAATGGGTTTTTAACTTGTTTTTAACCTGTTTATAACTGGTTTTACACCACGTTTGGTCGAGGTGACCTTATTTTTTTTGCATTGTCTTTTTCAGGGAGAGCGTCTCAGTCACGCTGTCGGTTGTGCGTTTGCCGCCTGTCTGGAGCGAAAACAGAAACGGGAGAAGGAGTGTGGGGTCACGGCAACCTTTGACGCCAACAGAACCACTTTCACTCGTGAAGGCTCATTTCGTGTTACTACGGCAACAGAGGCGGCAGAACGGGAGGAAGTCATGAGGCAGCTACAGGATGCTAAAAATGGTCCGTAAATGTAGTCAGTTTAACGTCAACACAAGTCAGGAATGGTGTTTTTTTAAATGTCATTTCATTGCTTGACTTTTGCCCTTCTCTTACAGCAGAGACAGATGTTAATGTTGCTGGAAACTCGAACATCGGTGTGACGAACGCTGCAGCACAGCAGACAGGAGGCTCACCATCCCCCTCGTCTTCCCCGCCTCCCTCTCTGGCCACCCTGGGACCCCAGGCGATACCACGCAGACACGCACCGGCCGATGTTATCGCCAGACAGGGCTCCTTCAGAGGCTTCCCGGTCCTCAGTCAGAAGACTTCTCCCTTCAAACGACAGCTGTCACTGCGAATGAATGAGCTACCCTCCACCATGCAGCGCAAGTCTGACTTCCCCATGAAGAACACAGGTGAGGCCAACTGTCAGGCTGTGTGTTGGCAGGAGGAAGACAGCCCGAGTAAAGAAACTGCTCCCAAGTCTGTTATTTGGTTCTATTATTAACTTTTCTCTCGTGTTTTTTCCCTCCAGTCCCGGAGGTAGAAGGAGAAAGCGACAGCATCAGCTCGCTGTGCACGCAGATCACATCGGCTTTCAGTGGACCCCCGGAGGACCCCTTCTCCTCAGCGCCAATGCCCAAACCAGCTTCATCCCCACAGTCTCCTGTCGCACCAGGTAACACCAACAAAACCTCCTCCTAAATCATTAATATCTAACATGTGTAGCTTAGTCATTGCTCATCATTTTTGCTGCTCTGTTATTAACCGTTTCAATGAATGAATTCCAGTTGGCAAGAAATGGCTAATCTTGTAGCACTGATTAAAAAAACAGAATCATAATGTAGAGCAACATTTTTTTGCTTCTTGTGGTTATAAAAAGACATTAATTTAGAATGGCTGTAATGAAGGGTTTATTTATTTATTTTTTTGCACTTGCCAGGCCAAACTTCCTCTCTCCCTCGGGGAGAAGGGAAGTGCGCACTAATAGATTGGTTGTTTGCTGCAGGAGACCGCCAAATGTTCTCTGTGGCCAACATTTGTGGCCAACAGTCTCATTCATTGCCCACATTTCTTTGTCATTCAGCTCTGTAGGAAGGAAGTAGTCTTCCATGAATGATTGTGTTGCTTGCAGTTGCAGTGTATCTTACATGTGGGATTAACACTTGCACGTTAATATTGTGCATGTCTAACAAAAGATCGCTCCACGTCACCCGACACACAAGCTTGCTCGTACTAGCTTCTGTCTCTTATCTGCTGTAGTGAACGGCACAGCTCCCGCCTTCTCTGTTCCTGCTGCTGCTACTGCTAACCCCACAGTTCTGCCCCCCGCTCTGCCTGCTCGAGACACTAACCCCTGGGCTAAGACCCCAGCAGGGGCCCCGGCCTCGGCACAGCCAGGTAAGCAGCACTTCAGAGAAGCTAAATTGAAAAAGTTTGCTATCACAGGGTACACTCCTGTCCTCGCACCATGTTGTCGAAGATGGGACCAGAAGAAATGGATGTCAAGTTGTTTACATTTTAGGAAATATGTTTGATGGTTGGTGGAAAGTCCAGCACATAACCCTGGCATCATGGCAATGGCAAATTGTTGTTTTTACACATCATTTTTTTATGAATAAAACAAATTATATATAATGTGTGTGAGCTTATGTGATGTTGGGCTGATTTTATCCCCTTCAAAAAGAGTCAGGTAAGCTGTTTTCAGTCTTCATGTTAAAGGGTAATAACAGTATTTGTAAACCTCTGCCCTTTATCTACATGTATTGGTGTGTATGATTCATGCTTACCAGACCTCTTGAATTGGTCCAGTCGATCTCCTAAAATTGCAGCAGCGACACGGCTACAATGGTTACAATTTAATCCTATGGAGCAACCGTGACTGTAGAAGCGGAGGTTGTTATTCCAAGTGTCTGACAACAAAACTGAAACGATTCCAACAGATTTAAACCTTCTGTTTTTTGTTAAGTAATAAGATCTGTTTTGTTAGAAAATGAGTGACTTTTTGCTCACTCTGAAGTGAGTGTTTGCAGTTTTTGGATCATCTTACTTTTGTTTAGTATGAATCATTTCCACACCGAAACATGTAGATATAGGGCCCAGGTTTAAGAACACCTAAATTCCATTTTAAGTTAAGAAAAGCTAAGCTGCTGTCTATCTTCTTTTTTATTTCTCCAACAGAAAGCCAATGAGCACAATTTTCCCCCAAATTTCAATCTAGTTCTTTGGACCAGTTTTTGACGTCTATTCATGCATATTTATTTATTTATTTCTGTTCACTTTCTGCCAACAGGAAGTAACTGGTCATCCCCTACTCCAGTGATAGTGGTCCCCCCCACATCCTCCCCAGTCATGCCCTCCCACAAACGCACACCGTCAGAAGCAGATCGCTGGTTAGAAGAAGTTACCAAGTCGGTCCGTGCCCCGCAGCCTAATCCAAACATGGCAGCAGCGACGCCACCCAACCAGCCGTTCACAGCCCCCATGCCGGTGCCTGTGGCGTCTGCTCCCTCTGTTCCCCCGGCGGCCTTCATGTCTTCTCTGCCCTCCACCGTGCCAATGTTGCCCCCGCGCCAGCCCGCCTTCCACGCTCAGGCTCCAGCCTCCTACCCGATGCCGAACGGGCTGCCGTTCCCTCAGCCCAGCGTGCCTGTGGTCGGCATCACTCCTTCACAGATGGTGGCTCATGTGTTCGGCTCAGCCACGCAACCCCAACCATTCCCCGTCCATGTCTCCACCACGCCCCAGCATGATGCCCAGGCTGTCGCCCACGTCAGCCCGTTCATCAAACCCCCACAGGCCACTGCAATGAACCCTGCTCCCCTCCAGCCATCTAATGGCAGTGTGACCTTCAACGGGGCAGACAGCTGGGCTGCTCCGTCCCAACTCGCTCCATCATCCCCAGCCACCCAGCCCCTCCAACCGCCGCAGGAAGATGCCTTTGAGGCCCAGTGGGCAGCCTTGGAGGGCCGTTCACGCCAGCGCACCACACCCTCCCCGACAAACCCCTTCTCCACTGAGCTGCACAAGACCTTTGAGATCCAGCTCTGAAGACTGTTTGAAGTTAGAAAGAACTGGCGATAAGGAGGCCATTTTAGACGAGGGAGCAGACAGGTTATTGACTAAAGAAGAAAGGGGAATGTCCTCCTGTCTCTCTTCATCTCGGTTTCAGTGGACAAGCTCAGCACGGGAGAGACGGTGGAGAGCAGCGGGTGAATCAGCAGGGAGCAGATCTGTGCACAGCAGTAAGCGGAGAAAAAAACAAAGCAGGTTGCTGTTAACGAGGGTGCAGCTCCCCAGGCATTTCATTAGCATCGTCTGTATTGTTTTGTTTGTGCTGTGGAGCGCAAGGTCGTCATTACCCTGTGGAATATCTGTGCTGAGCCACACCCAGCCCCCCGTCAGCCCCCTGTCAGCCCCCTACCACCCACCCAGGTGTGGTGGCTCCCCTCCCCTGCCCACCTTCACTCAGCCCTGCTCCCAGCGCCCCCTGTTGACAGGACGAGACCTCCCTCACCTGGCAGAAGAACTGCAGCACTGAGAGAACTCAGCTTCCAGATGAGAAGTTCTCATTATTAACTTCCCAATCAGAAGAAGAGAGTGAGACAATGCCAAAATCTTTATTTTTATGCATTAAGTATATTTTAAATAGCTTTGGAATCTAACAGAAGAGTTGTAAGTAATCGTGCCAAAGGCACAGGCTAGCTACAATGAGTTACATGTTCGTGTATACAAGAAATGACCGTATATATTATACATAAATATATATATATATATCTATAAAGAATCTATACTGTACACACAGCTCACAGCAGTGCTAATTTTTAATGTGATGTAAAGAGATTTTGTGAAGGGACAGCTGCTTTACTTTTGTGTTTTATTGTTTTATTTTTGAAGAAAAATCTTTTGATTTCCGTCTGTTCCATCCTGTGATTGGATGCGAAGCATCTCACTGTAAATAGGGTATCATTGCAGCAACAATCAATGTGGACCTAGCAATGGTGGTGGTGCCCAGCTGGTTGCCTCTCTTACCTGTGCTCAGTTTTCTGTAGTTTAGTACACATCAGAACTTCACATTTTACTTTTTCTGTCTTCATTGTCATTCTTTTTTTTGTGTGTGGTAATGATCATTTGTTTGTTTTTTTATTTAACAGAGTAGGATGAGTCATCTCCTGTTTCTCCACATCTTATATTATTTTTTTTTAAGTAGTTGATTTCTAAACTTTTATTTTGCACAAGCACTAAAGTAGATGATTTGACCTCACAGGTGACCTTGATCAACATGGGTTAGTCAGTTGCGTTGCTGCCTGCTGAGCTACCCTGACCTCCGTTAGCCTGCTGGGGTTCTGACGGTCAGCAGAAAACTACAGGGAGATAATAAAAAAAAAAAGAAAAACGGTTTCATCTCTCACTGTCTGATTTCTCTCTGTCATGTTTTTATTTTTTTAAATCAAACCTGTGAATATGATCTATTATCTGATCTATTTTTCCATTTTGTAATTATTTCATTACTTTATTCCACTTCTTCGGTTGAAGCTAAAAGATTGAATAAATTGATGGTGGTAGAGGAAAACGTGGCCTGTGTTCTTGAGTGAATGCCTTCATGTTCATGCAAACAGCAGAAACTGTTTCACACTGATAATGAAACGGGTATTATTCCTTTGGGTAGAAGCTAGAGCTGAAATATGTAGTCAAATAATACATAAACATCAAATGTACATAAACAAACAAACAAACAAACAACAAAAAAATGTGTCATTCCAGTTGCTAAAATGGAGAAAAAAGCCTGAAAAACAGCTGTTTCTTTCTTTGGAATATGACTGTAAATCCAGTTTATTTGGGTTTTGACAAAACGAGCAGTGTGAAGATTTCACCTTGAACATTTAATCAATCAATTTTTTTTTTGCATATCATATGAAAATGATATATAATCTCTAATAAAAATAATGAGTAGTTGCAGACCTCCTAGACGCATACATAATATTTAAAGTAATCAAGAGAAATAATTGCAGGTTACAGGAAATGTTGAATAGATTATTTTCTTTTGACAATTGATGTCTTTGCACTTAACCAATAAGCATCAACAAAGCATGTAGGGTGCAATTATATATTATATAATATACTTACAATTATATTACATTATATTCAAACAGATAAGATTACATGAATAATGTCGTTGACCAAATAGTTTCCTGTGTGGCTGCAGCAGTGATTCTGGTGTGTCGGCGTGCCTGTTGTTGCTCCCTCCGGCCGGCAGGTGGCGCTGCCTTCAGATCTGCGCCCTGGTGCAGCAGCGCCATTATAAATACAGGCCGGAAGACATGGTTCAGTTCAGCAAAGTAAAGCAAGTGTACATGTGTGAAAAACTGGCGTTGTGTTGTGTTGAAACGTAAAGGTAAGACTCAAACTTCTCGTATTAGTACATGGAAGTTGTATTTGTAGTTGTGCGTTAATGTTTTACGTTTAGCGGCAGTTAGCCGCGCTGTGGAAGCCGCAGAGGTGACAAGTAAGCAAATTAACCGGCTAGCTGTAGCTGCTAACCAGGAAAACGCTGTTTAAACTTCGCTTTAATGCGCAAATCTAGCTTGGATAATACAGGAACTCATGCCCGACAATGTTACCTGTGGAATAAGTTTTCATTTCAGGAGAAAGATTAGTTTTGGACGATGTTGTGCTACATCTGGTGGTTAGCAGAAGTTGTGCTGCTAACGCTAGTTGCTAGCTAACTGATAGCCTTGTGCTCACTTCACCTGTCAAATGACAGCACACACACCAGAGCTCGGTGCTGCATATGAACTCGTGTGAAAACTAAGACCTAGTCACGTAACAGACAGTTCTTCTTCAATTGAAAGAGCATTGCCGTGCATCCTGTTCTTGGAGTGAGCTTAGTGGCGTTGGTGAAACAACGATTAGCAAGCGAGCTAAAGGGGGTAGCTAACGTGGCACAACTTGACCTGTGTAACACAAAGTCCAGTTATTCGACCTCTCTAATCAATGCCTGTCTTTGCACTGCAAGCAGTTTTTTTAATCGTACGCTATTAACTTCTTTATCTGCTTGTTGCCAAACGTGGCGCCTCTGTAGTGTTTACAGTTGAAAGGGTCAAACATTTTAATAGTTGTTACAGAGAAAAACGAATTTGATCACAGGACACAGACAGGAGCACAGCATGAACACCTCTGTTAATACCTGCTGTGTTTATCAGCGTCACAGAATCTGACACATCAGTGTTTGCTTCATTGACATCCCACCTATCAATTTGTCTTTTTTTTTTGTTAACAAGTTTCTCGATTGGATAACATCAAACACAGATGAAGCATTAAATGTATTGTTTGTTTATTAATGTGTGGAGGCCTGTTGTGTTGCTTGTCTTGCTCCAGAGAGATGCAGTGCCTGCACAGATCACAGAAACAGAGCCAGATTTACATGGGACCCCACTGACACAGGAAAGGTGAAACATCACTCACCTTTTCCTGATAAAAGTTCAGTTTAGGACGTGTAGATCTGAACACTGTAGATCAACTGGGCTTGTGGTTTGTTTTTTGTTTCTTTCTGTTTTAGGTTTGCACTTTTCAGCCAGCTTTAAGATCTCTACAAGCCAACATGTCTCATCGAGGGCCTTTAACTGCTGTCATAACAACAGTATTGGGGGCCACCTTAGGAGGGCTGCTCATATGGCGAGTTTACCGAACGAAAAGGAGGAAGCTGCCTTCCGTTCAGAAGGCGGCTGATCCTGTGGAAGCTCCGTGTCCTGTGGAAAAGGAGTTTCCAGTCGTGGAGTATCGGCTCACCCATACGCCTCTCCAGGCGAAAGAGTTAAAGGCTGCGGAGTGTCAGACCACACAACTGCCGCCTCTGCAGATACCGTCTTCTGAACAGCTGCTTGGAGCGAAACCAGTGATGGTGAGCTCTGAGGAGGAGTGGCTGCAGCTGTGGCCACTGATGCAGAAGGAGCTGTCTGTCCTACCTGTGCTGGGGCTTGACTGTGAATGGGTAAAAGTCGCCGCCGTAAGAAATACCTTTCTCATGTTTTTATATACCAAGAGGAAAAATAACATTTCAAAACTGCTACTGTTTTTTTTTCTGACCTGGCTGTCGTTTCCCGTTGCAGGTTTCTGTGAAAGGCAGAGCCTCTGCGGTCTCTCTTTTACAGATGGCCACATATTCAGGTCTGTGTGTCCTGGTGAGGCTGCAGGCATTTCGCAGCGGCCTGCAGACATTTCCTCTCAGCTTGATGGAAGTCCTCCGAGACCCTCACATCTTGAAAGTCGGCGTCGGTTGCTATGAAGATGGAAAGCGTCTGACGCGTGACTACGGTCTGTCGATGACATGTACAGTTGACCTGCGCTACCTTGCCTTAAGACAAAGGTCTGTTTCTTACCATTTGTTTATGCTGGCCATGTTGTTTGTAATTTGCAAATGATCCTTTTGAATTTTGTCTCCATTTTCAGGCTAACTACAGTGAATAATGGCCTCAGTCTGAAGTCTCTGGCAGCAGATCTGTTGAATGTATCTCTAGATAAATCTCTGGAGCTGCGCTGCAGTGACTGGGAGGCAGATCAACTGACCCTGGAGCAGGTGATGATTTATTGTATTTCAGCACTCTCCACATTTTTCACATTTTCAGCTCTCCTCAGTGAATAAATCAGCACTTTCAGATGATTGAGGAGTGTGAGGAGCTATTTTGAGTGTCCTCCGTTCGAGAAATCAATTTCATTTTCCCAATTGACAACATTCGGTGACTGACAGTTGGAGTACTTCACAGCTAAAATTGGCATGAAACTTTCCTGGTTGAATCATCAGCATAAGAAAATGTTTTGTTACTAGCTTGTGAGCATAAACATGTACTGTAAGGTGAGAAGTGAAGATGCATTTTGGCAAGAAACCTTCAACCACAGAGCTTACAATTCTGCTACATATGCTGAATTAAGTTGGATTGTGTTTTTTTTTCCCTTCATCTTAGAAGATTTATGGGATAGGGATATATATCCTGGAAACGGGGGCTCCACCCACTTCACTACTTGATACCGTTTTCCTCTAAACGTTTGTCATTTCTTCACTCCAGATGACTTATGCTGCCAGAGATGCCCAAGTGTCCATCGCTCTCTTCCTCCACCTCCTCAGCTTCAGCTCTGAAGCCAGTCCCGTTTTATCCAGCGGGTGCTCTTACTCTGAGTTGGCCGCCCGCTGCCAGGGCCTGGTGGACGTGCCCTTCAGAGGCCGAGGAGACGGAGAGGACAAAGCCGCTGATGGAGAGAGGAGGCGGAGGACGCGGAAACCGCCCACTTATGAAAGCCCGGAGTCTGGAGATCAGCAAGTCCCAGACCCTCGGAAGAATAACAAGAGGAAACCGCTGGGTGTGGGCTATTCTGCCAGGTGAGGATAGACTTCACACTATCAAAGTCGAGAAAATACACAACAATCAGCCTTTATTTATTGTCTATAAAGAGTTGAAACTCTGCAGAAGGCTGCTGAATGGACAAAACTTAAATGCTAGATGCTGATTTTACCCTTGTGTCTTCCAAATGTTTCATTGAATGTATTCAGTTTTGTTACAGAAGAAAATGATCTCTGAATCAACCTTTCTGTCTCTGTTACAGGAAAAGTCCTCTCTATGATAACTGCTTCCTCCATGCTCCAGATAACCAGCCTCTGTGTACCTGTGACAAGAAGAAAGCCAAATGGTACCTAGATAAAGGAATAGGAGGTACACTGGATAACTCCATGTGAACATTACTAACACAATGTCTAACACTCGTCTACTTTAAACCTGCTGTGCAGTACTTTTACATACAGATGACATCCATTACATTGCCAAACGTCAGTAGTAGCAGCTATATTTCATTTTTCTATTTCACAATTGTCGACTGTACATCATGGCACATATAGTCCACACAATGCCTAACCTATCACGGCCAGAGACTACTTTTTTACATGTTGAATCTTTGGCGACTTTCCCACACTGCGCATTGAAAACAATGTGTTTTTTAAAGCTACAGCAACTCAGAGTATGTTGGAGCATGTTGACGGTGTTCATTTAATTACTCACATTGCCAGAAGGGGGAGACAAAAGTTCCGTACTGCAGGTTCAAGATACAACATGCAACTTTTTCCTGAAGTGTGTTCTTTTAATTTTCTGCATCAGGAGTCATATGATGTGCATATGTTAGGTTTTAGTGTTTTTCTCCATGTGTCTCCCATCAACTTTGATACAGCTGTCACCTCAGTGTGGCACCAAAGCAAGATGTGGTGACATAGTGACCCTTCCTTCTTTCATAGGTTGTTGTTCTGTTTTTTTATCTCTGTGGCTGCTTAAATTTAGTCAGTTCACCCACTGAGAACTGGTTTGACTCACAAAGTCTCTCACAAACACTCAACAATCCTGCCTCAGGCAAACATCAGTTGAGCAAGTACACACGATATGACAAAGTTGCATGTTGTAGGTTTCAAGTTTTCTGTCAATTCATTGTCACGATCTGAGAAAGTAACCCTGTGATTATCTGCAGGCTCCTGTTAACACCTTGTCTGCAACAGCCTCAAAGTGAAAACAGCCCAATCCTGAGTCACATTTTTAGTACTGCTTTGCTCTGAAGGCATTTTGAAGTGTCAGTCGGTGCCGTTACCCAATTAAGTCGGAAGAAAATAGACTCGGGACACTTGGGGGTCGATGTTGCATGAAGCACAAGCTGCTTCACAGTATTTAATGAAAGTAAAACTCAGAAAAGCAGCTTAAACGTGTCTGGTGGAAACAAGGTGTTGCTCTCAACTTTGGCTTTCATATCATGATTTCTGCATTTCTATCTCTCAGTATATAATTGACATATCTGTTTCTGCCCCAGTTCTCCAGAGTGAAGATCCTTTTGTGGTGAGGTTGCTGTTTGAGCCGTCGGGACGTCCTGACTCCCAACAAGACTATTATCTCACAGCGAAGGAGAATCTGTGTGTGGTCTGTGGCAAAGCCGATTCCTACATCAGGTTTGACTTTTAACTTAATCTGTAATTTAAGGGTGTTTATTGCTAAAAAGCTGTCTGTTGAGATGTCATGTGTTTTAATTTCTTTTGTTCAAATGCAAAGATTTCCAGGGATATAAGTCAGAGAAAAGCCACAAAATCCTCACACCTCAGAAGCTTTCACCTTTAGTTTTATGTGCTTTTCAATTGACTCTCAAAAGAAAAAAACTGTTTCAGGAATACATCACAAAATGTTATGTCATGTTTTAGTGAAGGTGAATATTTAATTAAGGTGTGACGCGTGATTTCCTGACAGATTAATTCATATTTTCCTACTTCCCGCAGGAAAAACATTGTGCCGCACGAGTACAGACGGCATTTTCCCACCGAGATGAAGGACCACAACTCCCACGACATCCTGCTGCTCTGCACCAGCTGCCACGCCGCTTCTAACGTGCACGACGGCTTCCTGAAGCAACAGCTGGCTGAAGAGTTCTCCGCCCCTCAGGGCTGCGAGGAGGGAGTCCGCCTGCTGGAGGACTCGGACCGAAGGCGGGTTCGCTCGGCGGCTCGGGCTCTGCTCACCGCCGGGGAAGGACTGCCGGAGCAGCGACGAGAGGAGCTGCAGACTTTGATCAAGAGCTTCCTCAACACGGACGAGGAGCAGGAGCTGACGGAGGAGGCGCTGCAGCAGGCAGCCGGGTTGGAGACGAGGTGAGTTTTACAAAACCAAATCTGTGAATTTAATTTATATCAGTGTGGTTATTTAGTCTCACCTGAGATTGAAAAGGTTTTCTTCACCTAAACCTTTCTTTTTTGTTCAACATAAATGCACAACATGCGCATCGTATTAAGACATTAAAGAGACCAACAGATGTTCTGAGTAGGAACTTTTTCTGTTTTTAAAAAAACCTCTGGCCAAACATTTCAATAGCGACGCTTTTAAACCACCTCAAACATGAGTTGTTCAAACGGGTGTTTGAAAAGATGAACAAAGCCCGAATCCTTTGAACCAGAAACACAGAATTCATTCCAAAGACACACGTGTGTTAAATTTTCTCAATGAATTTGGGGAAAAAAGATTTTTATTTTTCTTCTGTTGGGCAGATCAGACACTTGGCAGTGGGTGAAACGACTTTGTCCATCAAAAAAGTCTCAAGGGAATCTACTTACTATATTTGGCATTCATGTAATTGGTGAAGTCAGAATGTAAAACATATGTCCATGTAACACTGTTAATGATAATCCAATACTGGCCCACGTAGTTCATCAGCCTACTACGCTGCATCCAGTCTTCATAGAGACGGTGATTACACTGTACAGACTCTGCCGCCTCCCTCTGACCGCTCCTCTCTCCTCTGAAGGATCTTCAACGAGGCGTACATCCCTCACGGTCTGAAGGTGGTGCGAGCCCACGCTGAGCGGGGCCTGTCGGGCCTGATGGACCTGGAGCGTCGCTGGAGGCAACACTTCCTCACCACCATGCGCCCTCGTCACCTCCCTCCTCTCTGGTCCGTCGACCACAACCACGGCAAGTTCCTCCGCAAATACGGAGCGGACCTGCCCATCAAACTCAACTGAGGACCACATGCAGCTACGGACCAGTTTTCTCCAATCTGTTAATTTTACAAGCCAAATTGCTTTTTTTTAGAGAGAGAAAATGAACGAGCTTATCTACCAGCAAGGCACCGGAATGTAACCAGCATGTGGTGGCTGCGGCACTGTGAGGTGTTGACGAGTGTGTGAGCAAATACACTCCATCTCTGACGGACGATGTTTCACATGCCGAGTGCCAGCGAGCGGCTTCAGCTGCTGGATCGCCACCTGGACCTGAATGAACTGAATGAACTGGAGCAGAGACTCTACTTGTGATGAAGATATCAGCACTGATTCTGAAGAACACTAACTCCACAACGCCACGGTGGATCAGATTGCATATGGCCACTTTTTTAAAAATCATGAAGAAGTATAATTATTTATGAAAACAGTACAAATAATGAAATTTTAGTAAAAGCTCCAGCCTGCTCTTAACTCCCCTTTATGAAATAAACTAACCCCCCGCTCCCCCCTGCAGGTTAGCAGCTTTTACCTCCATCAGTCCGAGAATGAACGACTCGCTTTGCAGAGAGGGTCATTTTATTATGACCTTATATTATTCGGAGCTCCACCCTGCTTTTGTTTTCACTCTATTGTCTGTTTTAAGTCAGTAGATGATGGATACGTTTCCCAGAAGCATCGTGAAATCAGATTTCTGGTCTCGAGGTGCCTGAATGTGTTGCGTTTGCAGGGGGAGATGAAGTGTAACCACAGAGAAGTTGGCTGCTTTAGTTGATCATTTAAACTCCTGATGTTTTGTGTCCTGCTGCTGATGCTCCAGATGTTCGGGACACCTTCCATGGCTCATGTTTTAATGTGCCTCCTAATCCCTGAATCTAACTGGAGTCGCAGCATCTGGACACGATTGACCGCATTTCAGTCTCACCACGACGTCGTTTCACAGAATCCAACCTGCACAGTGAAGAGAAAGGTGCCAACTCCAATGTGATTTTTGAATATTACCCCAACACTAAACCCCTTCCTTTGCAAGGCAGACTTCTCTTTTGGAGTGTGATGGATTTATTTACAACACAGCTGCTTTGTCTTTATCTGTATTTTCCTGAATGTAAGCCCTGAAGCTGTTTTCCTAAATTGTGAATGATTAAAAAAAAAATAAAAGTCATGTTTGTATTAACCCTTGGTGACTTGTTTTGTTGGTGAACACAAAGGCTGCAGATAATGATTATATTCATTATCTATTAATCTGCTTATCGTTTTCACAATTAATTGTTTAGTGATGAAGCAATTAGGGGGATATTCAACACTTTTCAGGCCCCTTTGATAGAGAGACTGAGCACGGACCACTTATGTTTAAAATTCTGGCACTTTAATTTACAGATCTGGAAATTTCATGATAAGTAGGTGATGAATACCAGGCAGCATATTTGGAATTACCACAATAATCACCTCAAATATATTAAAAATGACCCCAACATGATTTAATAATCCTATTTCCCAATAAGCAGTTTATAAACAAGAAATGTCCGACCGTCGACTGACCGCTCAAAGTGTTTTACAACACTTGCCACATATTCACACACTGAATGGCAGACGCTGCCATGCAAGGTGCCAACTGCACATCAGGAGCAATTTAGGGCATGCAGCTCAGCATCATGGGGAGCTGGGAATTGATCCAGCAACCTTCTGCTCACTAGCCAATCTGCTCTACCTACTGAGCTACAGCCACCCGAGTTTCTGTCTACCTTCCCCTCACCTGCCCACAAAACTGAAGTAAGTTGCCGCAACTCTTTTCTGTCCAACTTTGTAAATATCAACTTCTTTCAAGTAATTAATTGGCTGGTAAAAAAACCCTGTTGCTGACCCAGGACTCCAGGTTGGAGCTGTTATTCCTGTTAATAATCGTTTACATAATGTTAAGAAATTACGTGTAAATCATGTGCAATTGCAGCCAAATGAGAAGGTTGGACTCACCAGTGCAACCGGTATAAAAAGTGTCAATAAGAGCAGAAAAGTAACGTCTACAAATTGCTTCTTTTGTTGAACTAACACTCTAAAAACTGAAACACTCTTCATCTACAGCCGTAAATGACAAAGAAAAAGAGCAAATCCTTAAATTTAAAGCAACTTAATGTAACTTTCTTGCCCGGGTTCACAAATACTGACACTTAAAAATCAGTTATCTTTATCCAGAAAGTTACATTTGTTGCTTTAAAAAGTGGAAAAAAAATTTCAAGTAGCTGACATCAAATTTCTCCTGATAAACTGATCAGTCACTCTCTCGCTCTTGTGAACACTTGACACACAGAAACGACCACATTCACTGTTTGTTTTTTTATTTCTTACAAAATCACAGTTTAATAAATAGTCTGTAAAAATGAGTACAAAAGCGGTTTTCTTAACATTTCATATATGAATCACTCGTGACTTTCAGGTCAAAGGAGTCTTCAGTTGGATTTTTTTTGTCAGGAATGACATTTTCTTTTTTTACAATCTAGTTTTGCTGAATTAAGGCCTCTTGATTTTGGCATCAGAACAATCTGTCAGTCAAATGTTTTGTATCTGAAGTTGAATTAGTGTAGAGTTATGAGCTCCCCTGGTTTCACAGTTCAGTCAGAAAAATAAATAAATCATTATAATAAAATAAAAAAAACACATTTACAAATAAATACCAAAATGGCTCAACATGCAGATGTTATCAGTTTGTCCTAAAATGCTGACAGAACTAAGCACATTTCTAACGGTCAGTGTTCGACACTGCAGACAGAACGCGACAGTAACAATGGCACATGAGGCTGCTTCGCTCAAAGGGAATCCACCAGAGTTCACTTCTTCTTTCACCTTGAGTCTCTTTAAAGTGTTAAAGAGGAGAGAGAGAAAAGAAAAAAAAAAAAGAGGGCGGACATCGGGAAATACTTTCTTCAAAAATAAAAATAAAACATTTTGGTGGAATTTCCCTTCTTGAGAAGTTTTACGGTGACAGGGAGTGCAATCCTGTGTTGTGAAAGACACTCTGACATCTTTACTGCATTACAGTGAAACCTCTGAGGACGGACACACACCGGACGATTCACAACCTCAAACTTTTGGCACAAATTCTGTTAAAGGAAACATAATTTAGAAGATCTTGTTTTCTTGAGAACAGTTACGGTGAAAGTTGATGCTGCGCTCATGTCTGTCTGTTAGGTATGACGCTAATTTTACCCCCAGTAGCTGGTTAGCTTAGCATAAAGACAGAGAAAGAGCTCGCCAATAATATAGTGATATCTCCTTTATTATAGTATAACGTTCATTTATAGTCATGTTTCGTGACTGTTAGTCCACTATTGACTCTCTTTTAGCTCCAGTTTTGGTCTCTACCAGCTCCAGAAGAAAACACATCTGACTTTTCTCAGCGTTTCGACCAAAAATAAGATGTTTCTGAACCCTGAAAGATTCATCGGGCTGCATCACAAAGAAGGCAGAGATCATGAGTTTGGGTGATGATTCTCTGGAGGTAAAAGCAACTTCTTCCAAGTCGTCATTTGATGCATTCAAAATACATAATTCAGCACATAATTTCTCTGTAATACAGCGACACAACCCTTTTTTACAACTTGTTTTTAGGGAGCTTTAGAAGCACTGGTGAACAGCTGCTCAAAGCCCTTATGCTAAGCTAACCGGCTGCTGCTGTATTTCGCATACAAACATGAGTGATATCAGAGTGTATTCATGAATCTTCTAGTGTGTGTCCATCCGAACTACTGCAGAGGATCTCAACACTAAATTACTGCATATTATAACTCCTTTTGTTCATCCCAACAAAAAGACGATTTCACATATAAAAAAAATGACAATCAATTCAAGACATGAGAAGGCCGGTTTGATTTAAGCCCCAAATCTCTGGAAGTTAATCTATGTTTTTCTTCTTCTTGAAGGAACGGGTTTACTTTCACATTTCAGAACACCAGTATTTAAAAAAAAAAACCACATTGATGATCTTTTTCTTTGCGGATTCCATTTCCTTAAAAGGTTGAATTAACAATAAGGCATATTCTAAACGTTTTCCAATTCTCAGGTCAAACCTCGTCCAACGACGGCGTCTTCAACAGGTCAGCTCTGAACTTAATGAATTGATTTTTTACAAAAATTAGAGACATTCTGCGGCTTTAACATTTTGACCTTCAAGGTAAAATCTACAAAGAATATTTTGCACAAGTTTCATGAGGGAGAGTCGTAACAACTGACACACACGACTTCTCACGTATTCTCACATGAACAGGATTCACATTTTCCACACAGACCGATAAAAGATTGTCACGTTAACGTAAGATGTTGCAAAAAAAAATCATATTGCTCCACGATGGCTGCGCGAAAGATAAGTCTCCGGCTCAGTACGGCGGGCTCCAAACTGATCGTTTCATAAATAAAGAAGAGAATCTAAAACGTGAAGCGGATGACTCCTTTAGTTTTTTGTTTTTTTTTTGGTCAAAGGCTGTTTGATGATGCAGAGAGGCTCAAGTTCTGTACAGTGTGTTGTGAGAAACAGCTGCGGTTTTGGTGTTTTTTTTTTTCCTTCTCAAACTGGATCGTTGATGCCGTTAGGTGACCCTCAAACCCTCCAAACACATTTTCTAAACTACACAGGGCTTCGATGATAAATTCATAAGGGTGTCACGATTCACCAAATCCACAATTTGATGAGTTTTGATTTTACAGTCATGATTAAATTACATTGTTTGATTTCACCTTATTTTTCAGCATTGAAGTCTTGGTCATTGTTGTGTTAAATGTCCACAGCTTAGATCTTAAATTATGAAAACTGGCGACACATTTTAAGTGAGAAATAAGCCAAATTTTAACCTGACAAGGTTTAGTTTTTATAGAGGCGGCGAGCAACGCCAACAATATGCTGCCAGAATGCATTGCACAGCTGCTCAGATGATGCTCCCGTGGACACGGACCATTACCAGGATTTGTTTTATGCCCTGACATTTAATTCAGACTTTTTAAAAGGATATGGTGCATTTTACAACAACAGCTTGACTTTTTCATGTCGGCTTTTTGAAGGTTAAGTTCAAATAATATTTGCCAAAAATAAAGATTCCAGTTTCGACAAAAAAATGCTGCCCTTTGGTGACTCGAGGTAAATTTAAGGTTTGAAATGTTTTCTGTTACAAAGTTTGATTTCTCAGAAAAAGAAAGTAGATCGTCTTCATGGAATCAGGACAGATATCTAGAGGTGCAGCTGAAGGCTAACGGTGAGTTTTTCAAGCAGGCGAGAAAAGAAATACTGATCGTGCGTTTGATTTTGATTAAGAAATTTCAGATTTAGAATGAAAATCGTGACACCCTTACAAAATAGTCATCTCACATTCCTGAAAAAACAATCTTGGTTTTCATCCGACGACGGGCGAAGACCTCCCCTCTCCCTCCTCGCTGCACCACCACTGCTCCTAACAACCCTAACTCATTATTGCTTGCATGTTAATACGTAAAGTATGAGAAGAATCTCTACAATTATTTCACAGTCAGACTCCAGCATGAGTGACGACAAGGGTCCGAACTTATAAACAAAGAAAAGCACGACTCTGCCTGATCTGTGTTCCCCCTCGGTTCTTCTCTGCTTTAACACGGACACACTCCAGTTTGTGGGAAGAGACACAACATGGACGTTTTGCTGGTGTATTCAGGATGTAGCAAGTCACAAATTTCTTTGGAGTTTCATTCGATAAGCCGAGATGATGGAGCCTGCAGGGTTCTTTTTTTTCTTTTTTCTTAAACGTTCGGTCCCGTCGCAGGATGCAATGTTTTCACACACTCTCTCTTTAGATCCACGCAAACCAATTTAAATAAAGACACACACACACACGCACACACGCACGCTGGTCACACACTCGCGGCAACTCATGTGAAAACACAATTGGCACAGATTATCAAAATAAATACCCTGGAAGCTTGGCACTATGCAAAAGAAACTTCACATCTGTGAAAGAAATCTTATAAAAAACTATTGAATAATCTCAGTCTAGTCCACGTTTTCGTTATCCTCACTATTACTTATATACTATATGCTGATGAAGGTTACACCAGTGTCGTAAACCTCTGAATGACTTAACTACCACTGAAACAATATAGCTCCTATTCAAATAGATTTTTTTTTCCACAAACGTACATCAAAATGAAGTATCTAACATCTATCGGACTATAGATAGTGCTGTTGTCTGGTATGCATCTCTTTATAGTGCCTCTTTATTTTTTCCACCTCCTCTCTCGTCTTTCAAACAATCAGTTCATTAAAAGTGATCTCTGAAACACCAGAAACTAAACTCTGGGAACAGATAAGAAGTCAAGTACACCTTCCTCCTCCCCCCCTCAGACAGCTGTTTCTGTGTCTGTGTGGACGCCTGTCAGAGCAGGTTACCTCACAGGTGTCCCTCCAGGATGCTGGTGACAGCCTGGTCCAGCGACGGGCCTGACGTGGCCCTGGTCGGGGCTGCAGAGGGGCCCTGCAGGCGCTGAAGCTCCAGGATGCTGTCGATGGCGCTCTGCAGATGTTCACTGAGCATGTTGTCCTCTTGGAGCGGGGGAGGCGGCGGGCTGAACCGCTGCTCCGGCCGAGGCGACGCATCCAACCTGTAGCATTTCAGTTTTGGTGCGCTGACATCTCTGGGAGGCAACTCGTAGCCGCCAGCCTGTGGCTCTGGCATAGAAAGAGGGTTTGGGGCTTTTATTTTGGAATTGGGCGGTGTCTGTGGGACTTCCTCTGCCGAGTCACAAGGCAGAGCTCCGTTGGAGATCTCCTCGTCGTGCTGAGGATGCTGGGGTGCTCCGTTGGGTGCCTGAGAGTGGCGTTCGTTCACAGCTCCGCCGCCGTTGGTCAGCTGCCCCATGTGGTCCCTCTTGAGTCCGGGGTCGCAGGCCGAGTTGTGAACCACCTTACGCGAGCCGGACTCCTGCTTGATGGTGAGCCTGAGAGCCCCGCGGGAGCTGGAGCGGTACGTCTTCAGTCCCGGAGGCCGGTCGGACAGTCTGGTGGTCCAGGCTGGTGGAGAGGACGGGCTGCCAGTGGAGACCGGGTGGGAGGGGCCGGAGGAGGGGGCGCCATGCGGGGAAGACGCTGATGTAGCCAAGGCCATCATGAATGACTCTGGAGGAAATGAAGGTGAACAGAAGTCATTTGGACTGACATTATTACAAACCCGACAGCAGTGCAGAAACAGACGGGTTTAAAGGGTCATTTCACCCAAATCAACTCATCAAGCCATAAAAATAGTTTTGGTTTTAGTCCAAAACATAATTACAAGGATTTAGAAACCTATAAGGATTAACTTTGTTTTACAAACCTGCACACAACGTCTACATCCTGCAGTGCATGAGGATTAACTCACTTTTACACTTGTTGTCATTGAGTCTGAACCACTTTTGTTTACTTTTTTCTGTCCAACAAAAATCCATTATTTGTATGTACTATATTAGCGTGTCTATGTAATATTTGTTCAAGGACTGTTAATGAAACAGGCATCTGCACCAATGTCAGTAAATTAAGGGATTTGTAAGAGCCTCTGTTCTATTTGTGTATCATTATTTTATACTATATTAGTCCCAGCCTGACATTTAACAGTTTTCAAGTGCTTCCTTCCCCCTTTTTCCAACTTTTTAATTAACATAACAACCCCGCTTTAATTTGCTCTTAACCTCTCACGTGTAATTTTCTCGTCACCATGCGGAGACCCTCTCAGCACGACCCTGCTCCACATTTACACAGCTTAATTACACATTCACACCTGGGAACTGCTCCGGAGCAAATATGGAGGTTAAGTGCCGCGCTCTGAGGCGCCGGCAAATTAGTGTGTACGAAAAAAACATAAACCAAGAGTGTCACTAATTCACTTTATCATCCATATTTTATACATTACTCCTGGGATTTGAAACTGCATCTCGCTTGGCAAAAACAAACAAGTGTAAAAAAAGCCTCTACCATCTACAAACAGACATGTAATAAAGAAGAAGAAGATGATGTTTGCGTTTCCTGCTGGGTCGCTCACCTGGATCTCTGCGGACTCTCCGTCTGTCCTCCACTAAAGCGCATCGCTCAGCCTGGAGGAAGAGACGCTCCAGCATCACCATCTCTGCCGACGGACTCTCCTGCTGTGAAAACCAGTTCACATTCCACACACAACGTCATCTGTCTGCTCTGAACACTACTGAGAAGACGCTGAAACTTGTTTAGTTTTTACTCTGTTTATAAATGTAGGTGCAGAGGACGAACTGGGTCTCACCTGGGCTTCTCTAACCAGTAGCTGCCTGTATTTGTTGACCATGTCCTTGGTGCGTTTCAGCAGGAAGCCGGACACGGTGTCAAACTCCTGGTCCACTGAGAACACAAACACCTTCACAGTCACATTCACTGTTGAATTAATGATGTCAAGCTTTTCTCTCTCACATCTAAAAGTATAATGAATATCTTGGATTTTAGGAGAGGACGACTAGATTTTTAAATAATGGGAGATGTTTATAACTAAATTAAGAATAGAAGTAATAATAAGAACGATACCAGAGACCACTTATAGACCAAAATTAAAATAAGCAAGTCGTTATTTGCAAACCTTGAAGTTTGATCCCATATTTTACATCACAGGATTTTATTTTTGGCAGATCAGATCAGACACTAAAACCCAGAATGATATTAATTATAATTTGCACAAGTACATTCAAGCTTTCTGTGGAAACTAGCAGCACTGATTGAATAATAAAAATGTTAAATCATCACACTGCTTTCTCTCTGTTACATTAAGTCAGGATGCAGAATATTTATGTGCTGACTTTTGTTAGAAACTCCATGTATCTTGATTGCTGTAATGGTTTTTTGACATAGTTGTATTGGTAATTTATACAGCACTTTGTCCTGTTCCACCCACAGTTAGAGAACCTTTTAACAGCGAACATAAACATTGTAAATTGTCAAATAAATACTAATCATTCATCTAATAGTCTGTCTCTGTAATTCATTTGTTCAGATTGACGTTTTACTCTCACTGGAACATTAACTGGCACCAATTCATAATAAAAATCTAGATATATGCTGTATTGACCTGGTTATACTAGTTATTTGTCGCATGTCCTTCATTTGTGTCATTTAATATCCAAGTTGGACCGTATGTGCTCTTTCTTTGTTGACTGAAGACCATCTGCAGTCACTTTTTAAAGCAGATGATTCATTTTGGATCTTTAGTTAATCATTTTCTTTTTTACAAATCATTTCACCGGCATGAATCATCAGTTCAGTCCTCAGCCGGAGGTCACCCACCTAAGTTGAAGTCATCCTGAGTGGGCAGGTGACCAGCGCAGGTGTGGTACGGCAGCAGGCGCCTGACAGCGTCCTTCAGCGTGGAGAAGGCCGGGCCGGTGAACGGGCTCTGAACCGCTGCGTGGTCCAAACAGATCCGCTGCTGAAACCTGCGGAACACGAAGGTTAAAGCAGGTCATTACAACACAAAAGCACAGTGAAATAATGTGTTTTCACTGCGAGATGGGACAAAACACTAAATCAGTGTGTGAATAATCAGAACAGTTTGCAGGTGAAGGTCTGAAATCCAGCAGGAGTGGGCGGGAGCCGGATTAAGAAAACAGTCGTGCAGAGCTCCAATACAAATCCCTGACATTTTTTTGAGCAAGTGTCACACTGTGAACCTTTGGGTCAGCTGTCCTCCTTTGCCCAGTTGGAGATCAGGCCTTGGTCGTTGTCTTAGTACCGCTGGATGACCCAGTAGAGGTCTAGTTGTTCTTAAAGTACAAGCAGTATTAGTGGCCACAGTATCAGCAGCAGTAGAGACAGTAAGAGTAGTCCTAGAGGACTCAGATTAAAAAAGATTACTGAAGGATCAGAGTTAATCCACGACTGTGAAACCAGCCAACTGTTCATTAATTAATAAATTAACTGGCTGATTAATACTGAGGTATAAGAAGCTTCTTTGCAGTAGCATCACATCCAGAATGATCCTGAATGAGCCAACGCAGGAGTCGTTCAAGAGACAAAGTTCAGCGATGAGCTCGTTTTAATCCGCTTTCTAAAAGGTGAAATAAGTAAAATCCTTCACTTTTACTCCGACTCAAAACCCAGAAGTCTTAATGAATTAAAGCATCATCGCTGAGCAGAGAAAAAAGCTTTATTCACATTTCCTGTGACATGTTTTCAGATCATTATAACCTGTTTTCATGCGTTGTCATTGTTCACCGACTGAGCACAAAGTGTTCCCGTCTAAACTTGAGTGATGTTTTTCTATTTCACGGTTTATTCTAAGGTGTCGCTCTCTTACCTGTGCCGGCGCATTGCTGGTGTGAGCCTCTCCTCCCGCTGCTGCTCCAGAGGACCTGCCAGCTGGCAGCCAGGCAACGTTACGGATGAGATCAAAGGATGGAGACAGGGGTGCGTTTTGAAATCATTAATAATACGTGTGCTGCATTTAACAAAATAATCATTTCAAAGCCTGAAAACCGGAGCCAATTCCGTTTAATCCACACGAGAAATTAGCTTTGACTCGTTACACAAATCATAGTATCTGTTACTCCCGATGTAAAACAAAAGGCACAGGTGAATATGATTAGAATAATAATAATAATAATGGTCGTATTTTTGGAATAACAACGGCCAAAAAAGTAGTTTACAGCTTCTAAAATCAGAACATTTGCTTATTTTCTGAGTTGAGTGTGGTGATAAGTTTAACATCTTTGGGTTTTTAACTATAGCACACTTAAATATGTCAACTTGTGAGCAATTTTCACACTTTTTATAGACCACAAGATTTATCAGAAGGTACCTGACAAGTTATTTAACAAAGAAATTAAACATTCGATGCAGCCCTGGAAGTAATTAATGGAAAAAAGATTCAATTTTTTACATTTATATTTAGATAATACAAGACAGTATATTGAATAACTTACATGCAGAGTTCACCCTGAATTAAAGAAACATGCTGTTCCTCTTACCTGTAGTGTTTATCCATCTAGTTTCTTTGGTTAAGCTGTCGAGTTTTAGAGTTTTCTCTCTCCGATATATTGGAACTAGACGTCACTCAGCTTGTGGTGACTCGACTACCAGATTCTAATCATTTCATTGTCGAGTCTAAGTGAATGTTTCTGCCAAATTTTAAGAGATTCCCTCAAAGCATTCTTGAGATATCGCGTTTCACAATAGGAATGGACAGAACGATGAACAACCTGAAAACATCGCCGGTGCAGAGGCATAAAAATAGTTCCTTCCTGAAACTGCTCACAACAAGGTCTGTGGATTATCTTATGTAACTGGGACATGATTTCTGGAAAACAGACATGAATGTTGAGTTTTACAAAATGTGATTTGTTTGGACGCTTTGAGCACCACAGGCTGAGAGAAAGCAGGCATCTCTGACGCTAAGCTCCAAAACTCGACAACTCAATCAAGAGCCATAAACAGCACTACAGTTATATTTCAGGGTAAACCGTCACTTTAAATTCACTCAAATTAAAGTTGATAAGATGTGTTTCTCACCTTGGTGCCGGTCTGCTGGCTCGTCTGGATCAGGGCACTCTCTCCGGGAGCTGAGGGCCCGTGAGCTTGGACCCCCTGGGCTGCAGGAGAGGGTGGCTGGACATCGAGAGTAAACGCTTTACTCTCCACGACCAAGGCAGCTGTTGGCTCTGAAATAATGGTGACACAGGTGATGATGATGATGATTGTGTTGCAGATCATAATAATCGTACCAGTGATAACAGAATCATTTGTTACTGGAACTCACTGTTTTGTGTGTGCTGTTGGACAGCAGAGTCGTCTCCTCCTTTGGAGAGACCAGCAGCTGTGGGTTCAGGCTGCTGCTGAGGCACCGAGACACGCAGAGGCGAGCTGTGGACCGAAGTGTTGACTGAAGCCTGAGGCTGGGGGACAGACGGCTGGACCTGGAGCTGGGGCAGAGGCTGGGAAACTGATGACTGGATCTGGTTCTGGGCAAATAAGGCCGGTGAGACCTGGAGCTGATGAGGGACCTGGTACTGGACCTGGGGCTCAGGCGCTGTGATTTGTGGGACTGAACTCTCAGGCAGAGCGAGCCGAGGCCCGGTCGGAGGGGAGAAACTGGCTGGAGCTGATCTGTCGACGTCCTGACTTGGAGGGGAGGGGCAGATCAGCGGCGCGTCCTCTGGGTCCGAGTGAAGCGGAGAAGCCTCGACACACTGGTTGGACATCACGGCGTCCTGACCGGAGACGGCGTGGCTCTGTGGTTGGCTCTCTCTTTCGCTGGGGACCGGAGAGGCGAGCGACTCCAGCGGCACCACTGGCAGCGCTCCAACCAACAACTCAGATGTGATGGGAGAACTAAGTGCTTGCTGCGGAGGAAATGATGAAGAAAGAAGATGAAAAACAGCCGTTGGATTGATTTTATACATCCTGTTGGAAGCAGTCAGCTAATAGCTCCTTGTTGCTGTTTTTCTTTGCGTTTACATTGATTCATTTTCTTCACTGCACTTTTATTGCCTTTATTAAATTTGGGAGAACTTACTGCATTATTGCAGCTGTATTGCATTGTAATTTGTTTAACTTAATTTCACTTTAACTGATCTTATTTTCCTCTTTATTGCGTTTTAACATGGTGTTCTACTGCTGGCGGTGCAGATCTTTACGTCGTCTCTTGCTGTGCAAATAAACTCACTTTGCCTTGAGCAACAGCAACAATAGCAATTGTCATTTGCGGCTGTGAAACATAACATACGTCCGTATGACTTCAGCAGTTCATTACTAAAAGAAGACCTTCTAAAAACAGCCTTCTTGAATATCACAAATTAAATTTTTCTTCTTCTATCACAAGAATTTCATAAATGAATCTGCAGGAGCTTGTTGAGACTCTGACCTGTTGCAGATGGTGCATAAAGGCCTCGTTCTGACTCATCGAGTGGGTCACCTCCTCCACTACTTGGGTCAAGTCTGCTGGGGGCATCAAAAGTTTAGGGATCTCCACAGGTGGCGGTTCAGGAGGAGGCTGCAGGACTGTGACTACAGGAGGAGAGGAGGACTGCAGCCCTGCAGAGGGGGGCTGCACCGACACATGCTGGAGGACGTGTCCGTAGGGCTGCGGAGACGGAAAAGTATGACACGGAGAGAGTTAAAAACTTAAATTTGTCCCATTTAATTTAACGTGAACTGTACCAGTTTATTCTCAAGTTAGCTATTTAACTCCAAATCCAGTATATTAGTCAGAAATTTGCAAATAAATGGTTCACAGTTCGAGATTCGAGTCCGGTGATGAGGACTGCATTTCAACATTTGTAATTACCAAACCGGATATTTTTAACGACAGTTTGGGACATTTTGTCTTAGTGGCAACATAACAGAATATCACTGATGAGATGTTGGGACAGCGGCCCAAAATAGAGTTTTTACAACAAGATGTCTGGACGGTTTCCAACAGAACCATCTAAGTCCAAAGATTATCTTTTTCTAATCTTTACTGAGTGTTTTTTTTAAAAACTTAACCGAACATAATCACAGAGTTTTGACAACATACAGGAGTTGCAACAAATGAAACATAAAGTTTCCGCATATCTGTGGTTTGCAAAAACGCACATTGCCAACATTTATTCTGGTGAGCAGGTTAAAGAAAATAGAAGCTGCAAACAGAGGGATATCCTGATTATCAGTTCCTTGTATCGCTCAGGCTTTAAAAATACTGGAGCTTGCATTTCCCATGATGCAACTCAAGCACACATCTTGTGATTAAACCCTTTCTCACTGGTAAATGCCCGCATCTCTCAGAACTTCACAATCCCTGTTTATACCACAAGCTTTTTGTTTGATATATTTCTCAGAGCCCAAGCAAAGATATCTCTGACGGCACCATTAGGTTTTTTATCTCTGCTTATTCATCTCGAGTCATTGTTGACACTATGCTACTGTTTTCACAGGCTGAGTAGCTCCTTGAACGTGACGAGTTAACTGATTCGGAGGATTGGAGCGCCCATCTGTACGGTGTTATCTCACAATGACTTACAGTTCTATGCAATATTGATGATGGAAGTTAGCCTAACCCATTTATTTATTTCTTATTTTCTAAACTAAACAATCAATTGGCAGCAACAGAAAGACTTTATATTATATGCATGCAACATTAAGCAAAATATATTCAAACTACTCTTAGACAGCAGCATTTGCTACCACAATGCTAAATAACACATATGATAAAAGAGGATTTGATCCATGTCTCACCTGTGGTATTTGGTGGAAGGTCTCCTCGGAGCTGGTCCTCTCCTCCTGGATGGCTCGTTCTGGCAGCAGCACCACGGAGGCCTGCTGGAGGCTCAGCTGTGCGTCTGTCAGTCCTGTCTGAGGAGCCGGGGCCGGGGTAGCGAAGGGCAGCCCCTGAACTACTGAGGGGCCGTTAACGATCGAGATGGAAGTGAGATCTGGGGGAAGCACCCCTGAACTGTTGATCAAGGTTATGTGGTTTCCAAGAGCGGGACTGTGCACCAGGGTGGCACGCTGCCCCTGTCCTCCCGGAGTGTAGGTTCCAGCCAGCTGTGCTGGCATCTGGAAGACAGTGGGGGGCGCTGACTGTAGATGCAAAGGTCCTGAAAGCACAGTGGCCTGGCGGAGTGCTAGCTGCCCTGTAGGGGTGGTGAAGACAGGGCTGAAGTTCAGCTGTCTCTGGGGCACAGTTAGAATCTGAGAGCCGTCTACAAGCTGCCCGGCGGAGGGAGTCAGGCTGTGGACAGATGGGCCTTGGTGACTGGTGGTCAGCAGTGGTCGAGCTGCACTGGCAGGCTGGGAGATCGTGACAGGGCACTGGCCTGGAAGAAGGAACTGGTTTTGGCCTTGGAAGAGTCCCTGAGGCTGGAGGACGAAGGAGCCGCCCTGGTTGACCAGCTGCAGGCTGACTGGTTTGGGGAGCTGCTGGGTGGGCTGCTGCGGTGAGGCAGCAGGCTTCCCGCCTGGAGTTTGGGAGAGTAAAATATTTGGTGAGGCAGTCCCAGGGACAAACGTGAGACCTGGAGTGTGTTTTTGCCCTGAAGGCTTGGGGCTAATTTGAACCAGTCTTGGCTGGATGCTGATGGGCAGCTTGGGTTGGATGGGGAGGGGGGCGCGCTGCAGGACGATGCCCGGAGCTGCTGCTGACGTCGCCCTCAGGGTCGGGGTGATGAGAGGACGGCTGGTCATACTGGGAACAGCCTTGTGGATGATCATACTGGACCCCTGTGCGGGACTCAGGGAGAAGGAGGTCTCTGGAGAAGCAGCAGGGAACACATTTCCAGGGAGGAGCCCCATCAGCTGAGGCGGGGCAGCAGGTTTTAGAGAGGGGCAGCCTGGGCCGACAGCCAGGAGGGAGGGCTGGGGAGGTTCCACGGCTGCCTGGGTGTCTCTGGGCAACACCGGCGTGACGGGCAAGGTCACAGACTTGGGTATGAATGGTACTGTGGGTGGAGAGAGGAGGGGGGCAGGTGAGTACAGGGACAGGCTGTCCCCAGTCTGGGCCAGACCTGCCTCCAGAGCCATGGTCTGCTCTGTGATCTCAGCCTCCTGCAGGCTCTGCTGGAGGATGTCACATGCCACCTCTGCCTCCTCCGCTTCCTCCACCTCTCCCTTCTTTGCCTCAAATCCAGCCTCCACAGGCGTCCCACCTTGCACCACCTGTGGGTCTTCCCCACCCTCCGGCGATGACAGGAGGGCCTCCTCCAGGAAGGACAGATCCACACACCCGGGTGGAGGCGTGTCTGGGGAATCCCTGCCATCTCCCAGCAGAGAGACGGGGCTCTGGAGGAAGAAACAGTGGGAGCCAGACAGAGAGCGACAGAGAGAGAAAAGGACGGGAGAATTGTGTGATTAACAGGTTTTAACAGAAAGCAGTTTCTGGCACAGGAGGAGAGAAAAAAAATCGTCCTCCTGGGGAAAATGCTGGTTGTTGTGACGCTGCTGGCTGTGGATCCAGACACTCACCGGGGCATCTGTGAAGAGGGAGGGCTCCCCAGAGGAGGAGTTAATGAGCAGGTCTTCAGTCTGCAGCTGGTGGGATAAAATCAGACGATTTTTAGTTCGGGCTCACAAAGTCACGGCGAGAAATGCTCTTTAGTGTTACATTCTGACTCTCTATCACACTCTCAGCCCTCCTCCACACTTCTCGCCCGACCGCGAGCCAAGAAATATTCACTTCTCACATTTATCATTTGCACTATTGATTTTCTTATTTGAGTCGCTCTCTATTTAAGACTCTTTTGTTACCTCATTGGTCCCATGAAGGAAGTCGTTCAGGGCTTGGGGGTCACTGCGAAGAGGAAGGAGAAGGCAGAGATTAAAAACACGATCAAAATCAGTTGAAATCTCAGAAGATTTTGCACATAAAAGACCAAAGTACGAGTTCAAGAAGACATCGGACCGCATCTAAGCCTGACTGACTGTTGTACGGAAGCAAGACTTACCACAAAACATCAAGTAGACAAGTCCCATCTTCATCCTCCATGTCAACTAAGAGGAAGAGGGGGAAATTATATAGATGAGGGATCAATCAGCGAGGGAAAACCAATGCATTACACACGTTTTACTGCTAATACAGAGGCAGCTACTTGTTATTTTTATTATGGATTCATCTCTAAACGACAGGATTTAATGCAGACGGTGATCTAAGTCATACCAGCCGTATCTCTAAAGTCGCTATTCATCAACTGAGAAATATCTAAAAGAAATAAGAGGCCTTCTATCCCATTCTGAGTCAGAGCAACACATGGATCACTCTCCTCTGTAGCCCATTCAGAAAGCTGCTGCCCCGGTGTAACAAGGACAAGAAAAACGAACGCTCTTATTCTCCTCTGACAACTTGCTTCCAGGGTTTAAGATCCTCCTCTCGGGGTACAAAGCTGCTAATGGCCTCCACAGTGGCCTCAGTTTACAAACCCAGCTGGTCTCTCAGATCACAAGGGACAAATCTAAATGATCTAACACGATATTTTAGACTTGCACTTCTTTTCAAAGCAACTTTAAAGCGTTTTTATTTTATTTAGCGCTCTCCTAAAGCAAGTCACTGGTGACAAACTGAATAAATGAGGGGAGAAACATAAAAAACAGCAGCTTTGGGTGTTTTCCTGGCATGGACTGGGTCCATGTGTCTCCCTTAGAGGTAAAGAATCACTGCGAATCAATACAAAGTTGTTCTGAGTGATCACCTTTATCCCTGTGATGACACCTTTCTATTCCAGGATGACAAACGATCCCATACACAGGACACCAGGGCCCACTGAAGGCTTTGATGGGTATGAAAATGACATGAATCAGACGGTGACTGACATGTTAGTCAGCGCTCTGAACCACCATCATCAAAACACCAAGAGAGGGAATATCTTTTGGATGAATGGTTCATCCCTCCAGGAGAGTTCAAGAGACATGGAGAGACAAAGCAAAAGTGCAATGAAGGATACAGATGTTCACCCATCTGTATATATTAATGTAGGAGCAGGGATATGTTCAATATTTGTACATGTCATGGGCTTCTAAAAAATGTCTTACCACGTTCACAGTCCATGTTTACGACCTGACTGCCACACCAGGAGAGTTATGTGACGGTGGAGTTACAAGTGAGAAGGCTGTGAAACCAGCGATGACAGTTTGAGACCGTCTCTCAACATTTCTAAGTGTGAAACCAGCAGATATTTTTAAGGAGACCTCAGGAGAAATATCTGACGTGAAGCCGGGACGTCGCCAGCTGTGATTGTCTGGACAAAGCCGAGCGTTGTTAATGAGACCTGGGGTTCATCTCCAGCTGTCTATGTGACGAGCAAAACGGGTATTTTAAGCAAAAACACCATTTATCAGTGTCTAAAACTGTGTCACAACATAACATAGAAAATTGAACCAAGTGTCACCATATCTGTAGTTTGCAGAAACATTGTCAACATGTTTTCGGTTGATTGGGTTGAAAATATAATTTGAGAGGCTGCTAACTTAGACAATCGACTGATTGGTGGAGTGGATATATATTAACTGATGTCCAGATCGCTGGTTCCCACCCTGGTGGGACCTCGTATTACAGCTACTGCTCTCTAAAATTGTTTCATTTGAAGGATTTTTTAGTGGCCAGAAGAGGTGAAAGAGTACAATATTACTCAGTGTTTAAACCACAGTGTGGGTGGAAAACTGCTTTGTGTGTCCAATCAACAGTTGAAAAAATGTTTAAAACATTTGAGAGGCTGGACGCAGCAACCATTGACTGATAGATAATCAATTATTAATCAAAATATGTGTGTATTTATCAGCCAATTGCTTCAATATGAAGGTCCAAACCGCGGTGACTCCTTCGTGGTGAAGACTTTGTCTCTCAAATTAAACAAATTAAATGCTTTTTTTAGAAACCAGACCAGTGATGGTGCACAGCATTATTATGTGCATCATCACTCCACCTGTCTGGCTGTCATCCAAGCACACTACACCACCTGAACCTCCTCATGAAGTCTCACTCATGCCTCCAGAAGGACACAGAGCACATCATGAACCTACTTCATATATGAGAGGCCCCATACAGAGCGGTCGAGCTGAGTTCTGGTGGTGGCCTCATGGGAAGTCGTGGCCGGGCTTCAGTGTCTGGAGGCGGGGGGATGCCAGGCCGAGGCGGCGGGACGGAGACGGAGCCGGGTCCTCCCTCTGCTGGGGCATCGCTGCGTCCTCACGGTGGAGAGGCTGGAGGGGGGGTGGAGATGCTGTCAGGTCACTTGAGGTTACCAGCAGTCAAAACACATTCCCATCTCAGCTGTGAGACACAAGATCAATATCTGATTCATCAGAAAAAAGGGGGGGTGGGGGGGAGAGAGAGAGACTGGATCTCTCACCAATAATAACATCATATCTTCTGGACTGTATTGATCATGCCTGGGGGGGCTGCTGCTTACTGAGGAAAAATGGAAGCTATTGTTGTGGCTATCGCAGACATGAGAGGCAGATCTGGACGCCCTCAGCTGTAAATAGACGGCTCCCCCTGCGCCTCGGATGATGAGACTCGTCCTCTCCTCCTCATGGCTGCGAGAAGACGCAAAGCTCGGCGCAGCGCAGCGCGTCGCACCGCCAATTACAACATTACTCAGCCGCCTTGTGCTCAGCTTTCCAGGGGGGGACGTGCGTTAAATACACAACATACAATATAAATAAAACAGCACCCAGACAATCCTCCCTCTCTGGTCCCCGCTGACATATTTTTGTTTACAACACGACAACCGCATTAACACCCCAGAAGGTACCGCAGCGCCCAGCGAAATCCAGGCGAACGACCCCTTCATCTAAAAGCTGCAGCGGCGGAGCGCACGCTATTCCGCGGCAACAACAGCACCATGCAGGCTCCACTGATGCGTTTATAGGTTACGTAAGGTGAATGTGTGCTCATGTTTAAATGAACGTCCCGACCGACGAGAGGATGCATTTTATTTTCTAAATGTATCTTAATGATGATTCTTCTCCCTCTCCCTCCTCCTCCTCCTCCTCTTCTCTCTCCAGAGTGGGACCACGGCAGCTGCTGTAAATCATATCGCGGTAACAAAAGATGCCTTGTGTTAAAATACCGTTTCCACGCTGCCAGCCCCGAGCGATTCCCCCCTTATCGCTGTGCCATTAGAGTAATTCCGCAATTCAGGAAAACACAACCGAGAGGAAGGAAGGAGAGAAGGAGGAGAAGAAAAAAAACTCACCCCTTCTTTGTGGTTTATTGTCCTGTCAAGCGGGCCTCTGCGCCATCGATTCTCACTCAGTGGTCTTTTCAGATGCTAAAAGGAGGAGAGGGGGGGGTGGTGGTGGAGGGGGGTGGTGGATGGGGTAGGGTGGGATGGAGGAGGAGGAGGAGGAGGTGGTGGTAGTGGTGGTGGGGTGTGGAGAGGAGGGGGGTACCGGGGTGGGTGTGAGAAACAGGCTGGGGAGAGCCGATCACAACACAAAGGTGGAGAAAAATACAACCGAGCAGGAGGAGGAGGGTGGTGGAGGAGGAGGAGAGGATCCAGGAGAGGAGAGGAGAGGAGACACTTCACACATCCCCGCCACTAATGTCTCCGCCACATTTTATTGATTTTCCTCTTTAGACAGCCCCTTCAGTCCACGCAACTGTAAATACTTTCTCCCAGGGAGAGATTTTAAAAATCAATATTTAGAGATGCGCTAATTTGCCACAACCCTCGTGCCAAAAGGGAGGAAAATTACCATGTGCAGGAGTGTAAAAAGGAAACTGACACCTGGAGTAGCACTTCTCTGTACTGTTAGAGAAGGTGGAAGGGAAGAGGGGAAGAGAACAAAACAATCATGGGAAAAGAAAAACAGAATAAACTTTACATTTTATTCCACATGCACAACTATCCTTCATTGTACTTTTCTATACTGTTACAAGGGGAGAAATGAGTGAAAGAAGGAAAAGGAGGAACAGTGAAGAAAGAAAAATGATAGACAAATAGACATTTTGTTCAATATGCACTTCTGAAAAGCAAATGTTAGGAGAGAAAAGGTGAAAGATGGAAAAGAGTAAAAAAAAAAAGGGGAATCGATGGAAGAGAGAAAGTTATTTTATTCTATCTGCACTTAAAATCAAATCGATTATCCTTAGTTTTGTATTTTTCTATACTGTTACAAAGAGAGAAACTGTGAAAGAAAGAAAAGAAATGAAGATATCAAAATGATTAAACATTTTTTAAAATAAATCATGGAAAAGGTGCAAAAAGAAAACAGATGAGAGGAGAAACGATGAATGAAAATGAAACATTTTGTTCAATCTGCACTTCTGAAAAACAGACTGACATCTCCAGTAGCACTTTTATATTGTTAAGTAGAAAGAAAAGATGTAAGGAGTTCAAGACAAAGCAAACAGGAAAAAAAATAAAGGGCAAAGGGAAAAAAAGGACAGAAGCAAATCGAAATCTTTGAGCCCTTTTCTACGACCTGCAGCAACTGCTTCAAGACGGAGACCGTGAGGGAAAAAACATGAAAAGGTGGAGAAAAGAAAGAAATTAGGGATAAAACAATTAAGATAAACAAAAAGGAAAAAGAAGAAACAAATGTATTTTATTTCTCAGGAAGTTAATGTATTTATCTGATGTAGTTTGTCACTTTATTGCATAATAAAGGGGAATTTGTCTTGTGCACTAAAGGAAATTGTCACCATTAGAGGGATTTTCTTAACATTGTCCTGTCCAAGGGAGAGAAAACTGAAGGATATGAAAAGAAAGAAAAACAAAAAGGAAGGAAAAAGTTAACCTTAAAAAATTGCTCAGAAAAATAAATATATTTTCCTCGCAGCCATAAAAATGTTGTTTATTTGTCACTTTACTGAGCGAAAATGGGGGAAACTGTCAACATGATGACGTCCAAGAGGGAGAAAAAGTGAAGCATACAAAGGATTGAAAAATGGAGGAAAAATAGAAATGTCAGGGCAGTGCAGGAGAATGAAATTTCATTATTTGGTCCACCAAAAAGCCCAGGAAAATAAATGTTTTCTCCAGGAAGTTATAAAACATTTATTTGTTGGTGTATTGAGGAAAAACTGGAAAGCAAATTGATATCCATAGTAACATCGAAGATAGAAAGGAAAATTATTATTATTTTTAATACAACTCCCCCTGAAGAATCTATTTCTGAAGACCAGGAAATTGTTAATATTCTTCCAAAGCAGAGATAACAGGGAGAAAACAAAAATCAATACTTTGAGACGGCGTGTTCGCTCCTGTATTGAGTGAAAGAGGAAATTACTATGTGCATTACAGCAGAGCAAATTGACATCCTCAGTATCACTTACAGGCAACAGTACACAGAACGAGATGGAGGAGGGGGAAAGAAGGTAGAGACAGAAAAAGAGGGAATAAAAATACAGAGCAGAAAGCAAATATACTTAAAATTTGAAAACTGTGGAAATTACTTTGTGCAACGATGACAAGACAGCAGACTGTGTGGGAAAATTAAAGGATACAGAAAAATAAGGAATATGAACAGAAAAGGAAAAGGCCAAAATAAAAAAAGGGACAAAAAGAGTGCAAAAGGAGAAAATACAGAAGAGACAGACGTCAGTGGAATCATTGAATAATTCAGACTAAACATAATTCTCAACAAAAGGGAAGTTACCATGGCTGCTACTGCAAAGTAAAAATGTTATGTTTCAACAGCACAGAAAGAACAGAAAAGATAGAAACACAGATAAAACACAGAGAAATTAGGAAGATGGCAGGGAAAAGAAAAGGACACTATGAATGTCAGATGGAATGAAAACCAACGAACAAGTTGACAAACAAGACAAAACAAACTCAAATCAGAAACTCTTGTTTTGAAAGGAAATCTTTATTAATAAGTCAAACATTACAATACAAAACACTCCTCTCCCATGAGGAAAAAAAAAACAAAACTTTAAAAACTTTGTCAAAAACTTCTCAAAACAACTTAAAGCAGTCTGAACACAAGTTACTGATAAGAAAAATGATATTGATCCCCCCACACCACCACCACCATCCCCACCCGACCCTCCACCTCCTCAGAGGCCTCACTTGGCTGCCTGCTGGGCCTGACGGCGGAGCAGCACGTAGATCTTCTCTTTGATCCAGTCCTTGTTGTACGGCTGGTACGTCTGTGTGTCGGCGCGATACCTGAGGCAGCACGGAAAATTACACTCAGTTTAATTTTTCTGTTTTTCTCGACTACTCTGTTTGCTTTGCCCTCTGCTCGAGGTCAAGAGGAGCAACCCGGCAGTGCTCAGGACTGGTTGTTTGTACACAGGAGCTTGAACCTCGTATTCAAAACTGTACCAAGCTAACTAAAATACCACACTGGCCTGACGAGGCTTCAGGCAGAGCAAGTTCCATCTGCTCTAACTGGATATTTGCAGTCATGTGGGTGTGAATCCTGACTTGTTCTACATCTTCTGGACCATTTTATCAAAATAAAAATAGCAGGTTCTAAATGATTATATAAAGGCTGTTGGGCCAGGAATTAATCTGTTTCACCACGAGAAGACAGAACAATAAAAGTGTGCAGGGTTTTGTAAACGTATTAAATAATAACATTTGTCGATAGAATAATCAAGTCGCCCTGTGTCTCTGCCTGGGGTTTATAGTTTGAAGGGATTTAAGCTGTTTCTAAACTGAACCACACAGCTCACTGTGGAGTAACTCCACATGAAGTCACACTCACAGCTTTGCAGAGGGAGGGTGTGAATCAACAGGTAAACTGTGGGACACACGTGCCAACCTCGACATGAGCAG
>CAEMYA010002102.1:315787-366734 GCA_903131615.1 Diplodus sargus
AAGTCAAACAGCTGGCTGATGTCGTATGTTATCGATGGGCTGTTGGGGTTCATCCTCTTTAAATGCTCCTCGTACATCTTACACACACCTGTGCAGGAGACAGAAAACATGATTTATCACATGCTTACACTGTTAAACAATCATGTGAATGATATTTGGGTTCTCAACCTAACCGGGCCTGATGACAATGACAAAGACACCTTTCAATTACTGCGATTTGCAATATATGTGAAAAATAACCGTGTAAGAAGAAATTAGAAATGACGACAATACAATAATTAATTCTATATAAAACATAGCTGGTAGATGGATTTTTTATACTGTCTCACAGAATTCCCTAATGTGCATTTACACACACTGCATGTATGTCAGATGTGAATATGCACAGATAAAACTCAGCTATCTACAGATAAAGACTCAAACTAGATTGTAAGCATGTCTGCAAGGACAAGTCTTGCATCAAAAGTCCTAAAGGACATAGAGAAGATCTGCATGGGAGCCAAAGAGGAGGAACGATATCATAGTATGAGAAGGACACAAAAGGACGATCAGCGCACCTTCCATACACTCGTTGACAGACTCATAATCAGCGTATGTCCTTCCCTCTGGCCTCTTGGTGGGCTGCACCAGCAGGATAGTGTGCGACTGAAAAAAAACAAGAAATACATTCTGTTAGACTAAGGTGCAATATTTCTCGAAATGCATCATCTCTGAAACAATGAAATAGCTAAAAGAAAGATAGATATTAACTTCCTTCTGTTTTTGTAGTTAAGTCAACAGAAATTGTAAGTGTAGGTACAGACTAATTCACTCAGACTAAGACACTGCATGGAGTGAACCAATGGTGGATGACTACTATTATGTTTAATTAGGTCTAATAAAGGAATATTAGCAGGTATGGCTGAGCGTTTACAAACATTACGATTAACCTCATTATTTTATGATATGTCGATCTGTTAACATGTATATGCAAGTGCAAGATAATAGTCTAGCTATTCGATAAAGTTGCAAAAAGTAGCAGTTCTTTGTCATATATTAAGATTAAAATACATTTTTATTCATTAAAGAGTAAACGAACAGACGCTCAGTCTAATGCGGTGTCTTGTGTAAACTATCTGCGTTAGCGAACATAGAAAAAAGTAGCCTTAACTAACAATTTTACTAATTGCTACAGGTTCGGTACAAGAATATGTGTTTTTTTGTTTGTTCTGGGCTTGTCACTGTGTTTCACAGCAGCTGCTCAAGTGCCAATCGTCCCCCACATTCATGCTAACGTTAGCAAAGAGCTTGCAGCCTTATTTAGATAATTTTCCTGCTGAAAAAAGATGTTAAACTCGACCCACTGCTTTGTCTGGTCAGTGTTTTCACGGATACACAAAAACATATGGAGTAAACATTGTATCATGACGTACTAACCATGTTTTAATTGGGTTTTTGTTGGTTTCGGTAGATTTTCTTGGATCCGTGCCTCCTCTCGAGCGATATGACCTTTAACCCGGAAGAAGAACAAACCAAAGCCCGTGCTCATTCAGATTTAAACGATTCTGAATTGTGTTGTTATTTTTCGCCTGCTGTCGAATTAAACGCTAAAAAATGGTGGACACGATCATACACAAATGAGTATGTTTTATTTGAGCACTAAAATTTACCTAGCGTCAACAGAATTAATTAAAAAACCTTAAACAAATCCCAAACGATGTTTTGATCGTGAACGCTCCCTGAAGGCGTGCGAGCGGAAGTAGTTTATTCCAGCGACCGGAAGTCCTGCGAAAAGACAGGAACAACAAAGAAGAGAAAGTGCCCGGGTTTTAAACCTACTTGAGAGCACACCAAATCAAAATCCCAAGGAAATTAACTATCGATCCCAGTAGGTAAGTTTCTGTCTTTTTAACCCGCTCCTCAGAAACTATATTATGTCTGAGCGGTGTAAGTTAAGCAGCGGTAGCCGCCCCGCGCGGCCGCTGCCTGCTCTGCCGTTATGACATTATTGGCTAACTAGCCATTTTAGCCTCTCGCCTGTGATAAAACGCCTCTGTGTGTGATGCGGATGGTTAGATAATTAGCGTTACCACACATGAGTCTTTACGTAATTACCAAGCAACAATAGCGAATAGTCATTTTGAACCAGCAGCTGTTCAGCAAATGTTAATAATTTATTATTTACCGGCGTTTAATCAGTACCGTGAACGTTACACAGAGATAATGATTACACATCAAATTCCTTCTTATTTATCGCTATTGGCACAGTTATTTCGCATGTTTTAAGAGGGATAATGTAGGTACAGATATTTTCAAGCCTTCGTTAATATAAATATTCACATGTCAGTGATTTTCTCCTATTGAAATTACAATATAAGAGCTGACTTGTAACCCTTTAAATGGACATTTATGGTTAAATATCTGTGGATCTCTGGGAATTAAGACAGACCTGTCCCCCTTTGATAGACAGTTTAACATGGATTATTACTATCAGACCTCGCCTCACTTTTTGCATCCAACATTAATTTCTTGTAACAACACGTTTTACCATAAAAAGCTCCAGAGTGAGACACTCTTTCTCTCGGTTTTTAAAAATCACTGTGAAGCTAATTTCAGATCTCAAATCTGTTTCACTTCAGCTTACAAATATAGAATGCACACTTTCAATCTTTATAACCTGGGTTTGAGTCAGTGTTGTCGCTGATGTACACATTTTCTGTTGCTAGACTTAAAAAAAACTTAAATATCCTTCAAAGTACATGATACAGATACATTAAACACACACCAGACAGACAGAAATAACAATAAGAGATCATCTGTAGCAGCCATCAATCAAAGTCCAGCCAGACATGAAACATTCAAATCAAATTTCCTTTCAACAGTTGTTATGAAAAGGAGTCACTAACACAATATTGTCTCCTGTTCTCTTTCATCAGGGCAAAAGAATTTGGTTTGCATGTGAGGACAAGTGTCTGCCGAGCCAACCATGGCGAACAATGCAGAGGATATCGAAAACAATATGGTCAGTATGAAAGAATGCATCCCAGTTGCTCTAACACTTTATCTCCGTTCGTCCGTGTTGATGTATTGGGTAATGATTACCAAACAGTTTCTGCTGTGTGCAACCCACTGTTTCCGTGTCAAGTCGGTGATGAAAGAGATCTCTATTTCTTAGTCAGTTCGAGGCGCCGCTCACACTGCGGAGGAGTTTGACTCTGGTAACTTGGCTTTTACGTGAAATAAGTTATGGTTGTGGTTGATTGTGATCTGATCAGGACATATGTTGGACTTTAAAAGAGCATGAATGCCACTGTGCTACTCTGCTGTCTGGATTTGGCTTATACTGTAAATAAAGGTGTGGCTTTCCTGGCATATTCAAGAGGTCAGAGTCCCCTTTTACTGTCTGTCACAGTCCACTTATCAATGCTAAGCCCTGTCAAATATTTTGTTTACCCCATAACAACTGTGTATGTACCTTACAACTATATTTCTTAAGTCTTGGGAACCACAAACATGCAATTTCTGTCTTAAACAGCATATTATGGTCGGTCAGCCAGATCATCAGTGAGGTCAGACAGCTGAGTCAGGCCAGAATACCTGGAAGAAGTTCTGATATAATCCTACAGTGTTACACCTCTAAGTAACTGGTTATTTTAACACAAATTCAGTATACTTTATTGCTGTTTTTTTTGTGTCCTTTGCACCAACATTGACCTTATTCCCACGCCTGAGAAAACAATGAGGTGTACTGTACAATCACACAGTGAGGTCATTTTGTACAGTGGCCTGTTTAAGAGCCGTGGCTGCTTTCACTCATAGGAATCGTCTCTGGAGACGTCTCCTGTCTTCATTTCTGTGTACCTATTGAGATTGCTTCATGTCCTGACTTGCCTGGCAGCCCTAAAGTTGAAGTTCACACAGTCTTCTTTGGATGCTTTTTCAATAAGTCCTGATGGGACAGATCCTCAGGCAGAGTGGGAAGAAGCACAGCGTTGTAATCCTTAGTGGAACTGGTTGAGTGAGTGTAAATGTGCCGGATATGCTCCGTAATGCAAACACGGATGGCTCGATAACGGTTTGCTACAGTGTTTGTCCAATCTGTAGGAATTTTTGCCAATAAAAACAAAGTAAATCCCTCGTCTAAAATGCTTTATTCTGATAATATTGTGGTCGGGTTGAGATACTTGTTGATCCAGAGCTGCTAAAGAGAGAGAAAAGAATGATAGATTTGTGAGTATTTATGTGGAAAAATATGAGATCAGATTTTCCAAGAATTCTCTTGTTTCTCAAGATGACATGACTTTTAAAAATAGACTTCTTAGACAGACTGAAATAGGGGAGAAGTCTGTTTTTGAGTCGGGAGCCTCTTTCACAAAAGCAAGAAGTAGAAATATTTCTTACACCACAGTTGATAAAACATGTTTTACTTAAGCTGCAACAATAAATTGATTAATTGATTGGGAAATAAAGTTGAAGATAAATTACACAGATTTAACTAGTATGGTCACTGTTACTTTGTACACCTTATCTTACTGTATTCTAAGTTCATTAGTCCATGAGGATGTTCCAAAACGTTTCACAGTCTGTCTCTGTGTTGGACCACGCCTACATGGAAAATTTGATCAGCAGGCATGATGTTAATTATTCTGAGAACTCCCTGAGCTGTTATCTCTGTGCTCCATCTATTTTCTCCGTGTTTTGCACAGTTTTGATGTTTAATGTCTGTGTGTATGAATAATGTGTTTGTAATATTCTATTCAAGCTGTCCCTAAAAAAGTAATGTACACATTCCTGTACATTGATCACAATTGAAAAGTAAAGTGATTCTTTTTCCCGTACCTGAAGGACCAACAGGAGACTAATGTCGCCCCTGAACCCAACCTGCAGCCCCAGGAGGCTGCAGTGACCAGAGCACGGTCCAGAGGAGGAGGAGGAGGTGATGGTGGAGGTGGAGGAGATGGTAGAGGAAGTGGCAATGGCAGCGGACCGGAGCAGAACGGGCAGCCCCCCGCCGCTCGACCCGCCCGCGTGGTGGAGGCCGAGGAGGACGAGGATGAAGAGCTGACCTTGAAATACGGGGCCAAGCACGTCATCATGCTGTTTGTTCCCGTGACCCTGTGCATGGTGGTTGTCGTGGCGACCATAAAGTCCGTCAGCTTCTACACGCAGAATGACGGGCAGAGATTGTGAGTGTTGTAAACTCTTATCGGACAGATTGCAGTAATAACACGGGACCAGATCCAAAGCTCATTAGGTGTTTGAATGAAATGCAACAAGGCCAAAGTGCCACTAGGTGGAGTTAATGCAGTATATATATATATATATATACTGTTTACTGTATATCATACCTACGTACTCTGAATACCAAGACATTAGTGTAATTGCTTAAGATCATTAAGGCAGAGTCTGAAACTGGCTCCGGGCACATAAACCTAACATTTACTTCTTAAACTCTCATTCAGAGCAATTTAATCCTTCTTAAATGGCAGTAAGATGAGCTCAGTCACACTGAGGGCAGGAAATCCTTGAAAATGCCTTAATTTTTGATGTAATGTTTGAAAAGTGGTTTGTCTTTGGATACATGACTTAAAACTGCTTGACATTCTTACTGCATTATTTCCCTAATGAATTGTTTAATAATTACCCAGCCAGGTTATATATGATGCCAAGTGTACTTGGAGACAGGTGCTACATTTTGAAACAGGAAACCTTTTTTGTGTTCATGTTTAATTTGTCATCATTCTGTTGAATGCTGTCGGTAAACCCATACTCCATCTGTTTAAGCACAATAACATCTGATTTAATGTTTATGAAGTGAAATAGTTAATTTGGGTAAAATCTTGTGAAGTAAACCTGGAAATAATCAGAAGGGTTGAGGATTCAGAAAGACAGCGAAAGTGTTCAAAGTCAAATATTTGTCCTCGGTAGACATTTGGTTTAAAAAGTGCTCGCAATCAAATCTATCTTCAACTTTTAACTGTTTATTTTGTCTTTTTTTGGCAAATAAATGACCCTCGGTATGTATTATATATCCTATTCTTTGCTGTTTGACTGAGACGTGTCTTTGTAATGTCACCTGCAGGATTTACACACCGTTCCCTGAAGACACGGACACCGTAGGACAGAGAGCCCTCAACTCCATCCTGAACGCCACCATCATGATCACTGTGATCATCGTCATGACTCTGGTGCTGGTGCTGCTTTACAAGTACCGCTGCTACAAGGTACACGCTGCGACTCTTCCATCAGACATGCTGAAGTCCCATTTCACTGCAGACTAGAGCTTAATAACACAATAGTGTTTGTGTAAACTGAGTTTAAATAGCCTTCCACGGCAGACATTTTGACTTATCAAAGTAAGCAGAGCGCAGGTGTTACTAAAAATTATGATGATTCCATTTTATTCAAGTGTGCTCACATGCATAATAATGTACTATCTAGTAAATAGGGAGTGTTTGTAGACACGGCCAAATCATTAGAGCTCCTGGATGGACTCACGGGTGACTAATAAACTATTTTCACAGGGGCCGTTTTGACTTGCCGAGCGCAGGTGTACCCGCTATTAAAATGGCCTCATTCCATTTAGGTGTGCCAGGTCCAACCCCCTGTTCTCTCCTGTTCTTTCAGCATGCTGGCACACTGTCATGAGCCATCGGTAATGGTATTAGGCGTCTAAGGCGTCGTTCTGTAACAAACGGAGGTTAACAGAACACTACACTGACCTGAGAGGAGGTTAATCAGGCTCAATAAGTGAAAACACCCTGTAGGAGCTTTAAACAATTGGAGTTTGTTAAACCAGACAGTAAGGGCTGAGCTCATCAGTACAATGATTTTTTTACTTTGTATGAACTCTCTGGGCTTTAACCCCGCCCAAGCTAGTCATCCAAGTGGTTTAAAACGATCCCTGATTTGATGACTCTGGTTTTTCTGCCACAGGTGATCCAAGGATGGCTCTTCCTCTCCTCCCTCCTCCTGCTCTTCTTCTTCTCCTACATCTACCTCAAGTGAGCCCCACCCTGACATTATATTTCATTTTACAACGTTTCCACACGTTCTCGTGGATGTCAAGTTGGCACATTCTTTACAGTGATGAATGTATTCAGTCATGCCTCTGCTCCGTCCAACAGGGAGGTTTTCAAGACCTACAACGTGGCCATGGACTATTTCACCCTGGCGATAATAATTTGGAACTTCGGAGTGGTGGGCATGATGTGTATCCACTGGAAAGGACCGCTGCGGCTCCAGCAGGCCTACCTCATCATGATCAGCGCCCTCATGGCCCTGGTTTTCATCAAGTACCTGCCAGAATGGACCGCCTGGCTCATATTAGCCGTCATATCTGTCTACGGTAAATCCTCCCACTCTCACTTTTGCTTTGTGGACTTCTAAGGGAAAAATATGGAAGTCTTTTACCCAACAGCTGTTGTTTTTTTTGTGCACTGATGCTCAATCGTCTGGTTCCTTTTAGCAATTGAGGAAAAAAGGGAAAACTACAAATGTGTAAATCTGACTGTCTTTATTTAAATCATTAGGAAACAAATGTTTTAACTTGTAAAATTATAGCACATAGCTTGGAACATAAAAGCTTATTCTAATTTATTTTGTGGGCTAAAAGGAAGAATATGTCTCAAAATCTTTACACAAACAATTAAAGGAAACGTGTGTTTTCTGTGAGAAAAGGAAGTCAAACACACAAAGTTGAGCCACAGCAGTGAAATGACTGGTTGGTTCCTATTAGCTGCTTCCTTAGTGATTGTCAGAGGGTAGAGATAATTGCTTAAATATTCAAAATATATAAACAGATCATTTACAGTTGAAAGTTTTTAAGTTTAGACAAATTAGGTAGTAGCAACAGAGGCATTCTGGATTTTTCCTGTCAAGGAGTAGTAAATAGTTGCTGTACTTGCCAAAAAATACACTTCTTGGTCAGTATGATGACCATTAAGGTTCCAGAGATTCAGATCCTGCCGCGCTGTGTTAATCCAGCACAGTCGAGGACTTGTGTCATCCAAAGCTTCTGAGCTGTTTTGACTGCACATTGGGCATCAAGGACAAAGAGTCTCTAGTTCATGTGTTTTCTGACATTTGTTTCTATTAAGTTCCTTTTTCCTTTTAGTGGATCACAGTCTAAAGTTATTCTGGCATACTCAGATTCAGTGCGCTCATTTCATAGAGCATTTGGGATTGTTACTGGGCTCGGTGTTCTTTGAGGGGTGATCAAACCTTTCCACTGACTCCACTCTGCCAGACACAGAAACTGTGTTTTCTCACTTCAGTCGCTGCCTCTTGTTATCTCAGATGTCACATCAGGCTGCTGTTTTCTTGGTCTCTCACAGAGGCCTCTGTTTGGTGGCTAACATCACTTGTCTGGACTCTTTCCTCTCTCAGATCTGCTAGCAGTGCTCTGTCCCAAAGGGCCGCTGAGGATCCTGGTGGAGACGGCTCAGGAGAGGAACGAGCCCATCTTTCCAGCTCTCATCTACTCTTGTAAGAATGACGCACATTTATCAGAAAACAGAGGCGATGCTATGAAAGGCTTGATGTTTCAAAACACACAGAAGCTAACATTTGTTACATTTGTTTTGTTCTTGATTTATGCTTTAACAAATCTTGACTCTCTCTCTTTTTTCCCCCAGCTACAATGGTGTGGCTCGTCAACATGGCCGACACCGACAGGCCAAAAAGGAACTCGACAGAAGCGCCACCACCTCAACAACAGGCTCAAGAAGGTGAGCGAGGCGTTTTAAACGTCTGGGCAGAGTGATTCAGTGAGGTTTATTCTGGTGGTTACCTTTGGAACAGTGCGCTTGTTGTTTAGTCTGACTGTTATCTCTCGTCTGCAGCCTTGTCGTCCCCGGCTGCCACCGGTCTGCCGCAGGACGACGGGGGCTTCACCCCCAACTGGGTCGACCAGCAGCAGCACCAGCTGGGGCCGATCCAGTCCACCGAGCAGACCAGAAGGGAGGTCCAGGAGATGCCGTCTGCTCGGCCTCCTGTTGAAGACGACGATGAAGAGAGTGAGTGCTGACAGAAGAATATACAGTTTACAGCTTAAATATGCGTCAGGTTTCACGTTATGACAGAAGATCTATTAGATCGATTGAATCCTCTCTGTTGATCTGATTTCAATTGATCGGGGCTTCTATTCAGCTAGATTACAGTCAGCAGCAGCAGCAGCTCTTTAAAATACATCCTCTCCTTCCTGACAACATTCAATGAATAATGAAAAATTAATCCATCGTATGACTTATTAAAAAGCTTGGCGCAGAACAAGGCACAAGCCTCTGTCTGTCTGAAGGGTTTGGATTATTATTTGGCAATGGAAGCCATTTTGTTCCACATGGGTTTTTATATTAATACAGTTTTATCCACAGCAGATTAATAAAAACATGCTTAAACATTTGTAACCAATAAAAGGGGAATTCATTTATTTTGGGGCCATTGACCATCAGGAATATCTTTTATTTGGTCGGACAAATTAACTATTTTGAAGACTTTGGAAGTATTTTACACGATAATGAAAACTTAGTGTAAGTCTTGCAACCAAAACATGAGCTAAAATGCTAAAATTCTCTCTGAGTTGAGGGAAACAGGAGACAATTATCTGGGTTTGTCACTACTCATCATTTGATCCATTTTTAATATCTAAATATGGGTTATAGCAGCTTTAATGTTTTTATTCTCTGAATGGGAGCCGCTGTGTTTCTTGGGAAGAACCTTCTTTATGGACCTCATTATAATCGTTCTAGATTTACCTCCCAGGCCTAATACGAAGCCGAGCTCTGTAATTCGACCTTGTGAATCCCCAGATTGTCTGACTGCCTCCTCTCAGTGTGTAATCATCATCTTTCAGCTCCCTCTTCTCCGAACACATAAAAACATTTTGGGAATGTTTTTATGTGTTCCCTTCTCTGTGAAGTTAGTGCGTATGTGAACACGACCTCCATGTTTGGCTCCAGACTGTTTTTAGTCGGAGCAGATTAGGAAGCGATTATTCATGGCAATTGCTAGGTTTCATGTCCGTAACATTCGGGGGCCTGCGCTCTTTTTAACATAAGGCTTCAGTAAATATGGGGTCTGTGCTCTTGTTTGTACAGTAATTACAGTTGAGAAAGCATTTCTATGGGGGTTGGAGGGCGTGGGGCCGAAGCCGATCTCGTGTTTGAATTGACTCCACCCTGAATGTGGTGTCCTCCTGTGTTTTCAGGGGGCGTCAAGCTCGGCCTCGGAGACTTCATCTTCTACAGCATGCTGGTGGGAAAGGCCTCGGCCACAGCCAGCGGCGACTGGAACACCACGCTCGCCTGCTTCGTAGCCATCCTCATCGTGAGTGACCACAGCTGCTTATTTTGGTGTCAAGCTCGAGTCACCGCAGCCCTCATCCCTGTCTCTCAGCACAGCATCCAGCCCCACTTTATGTCAACCACTTGATTGTATAACAGCCTGTGTTTTTTCCCCCTCCAGAGCTGAAATGTTTGGTACACACTTTTTTAAAGTGCTGTTCCCTTTGTGTCTGTCTCTCCCCCCGCAGGGCCTGTGTCTGACCCTGCTCCTCCTCGCCATCTTCAAGAAAGCGCTCCCCGCTCTGCCCATCTCCATTTTCTTCGGCCTGGTCTTCTACTTCGCCACAGATAACTTGGTACAGCCCTTCATGGACAAGCTGGCGCTACACCAGTTCTACATTTAGCAGGACGCTGCCCTGATAACCCTCACCCACATAGCCCTCCGGCCAACAACACCAGAGCGGTCCCTTTACAGCCGGGGGAACAAAGGGCGATGCAGGGGCCCCTCCTGCCCCAACATCCCCTTCTAAGAACTCATGACGACGGGACACAAGTTGTTTTTGTTCTGCCTTTCTTTTCCGACGCCACGGGAGGGCATCCCCCACGACAGCTGTTCTTAAATATTTTAATTCTGTTTATAACCAAGACGTGACATTTCTCGCTCAAACTGGGACCTCATCTCCATCGGTCTCAGGCTCCGTAAAGAGGAATCAGTGGGGATTTTTTTTTGCCGTTATTTATCCAGGGAGGCTTTCTAAAAGCTCGTCTGCTCCTTTACAGCAACGCCCTGCGTCACAGCCGCTCACATTCACACCAGTGCGACCACGCTCTTCTACAACCGGGGCTCTACAGTAGGTGCCTTGCTCAGGGACACCTTAGCGGTAGCTGTCAAGCAAAGGGAGGCAGTTTTTTTTTTTTATCAAGTCTCCCTTCAAAGACTTTGATCGTCATTTTCCGACTCGTGAGCTGCCACCGCCCCCCAAACTCGACCCACGATTTAAAAAAGAAAGCCTTCATCAAACTGGACACTCTATGATGATATTGATAATAGATTGGTAAATGTGTAGTTTGATTGTGTTTGAGCTGTCAGTCACCAGACGTGCTTTCCTCACCGCTGTTAAGAATGGTTTAAAATGTGTTTTTCTTCCCCCACTTTAGACACACGAAAACCAAATCTCTGGCGCCGGAGCGATTCACACCCCGAAAGATTCACGCTTGAAATCTTTCTCACGCGGGGGAACGAAGTGGAAGATTTATTGTGTTTAGATTTGAAATATGAGTATTATTGTGACACTGACTTGTCAGATATTTCACCATGATTTCTGCCCTTAAATCACAATTGAATTCAGAGCCTGCAGAGGGAGGAAAGTTCACATGCACACACATACACACACATACACTGACACACTCACACCTGAGACTTGCCTGCCATGTCAGTCACGTACTGTCAGCCACTGAGCAGTTCTGCTGGAGCAGTCGGAGGTTCAGTGCCTTGCTCAAGGGCATTTCAGTAGTAGTAGTTGATGTTGTTATTGTGGGACAGAAATGTGCTTTTCATTCTCCTTCCTGACTGAGATTTTCTTATTTTTCTGTGTGTTTGTTTTTCAACCTGTCCAGGGATTGTAACCTGTGATCATCTGGTCACAAACTCTGAACCTTTAGGCTATAGCTGCCCTCATGACGCTCGCCTGGTGCTGTCTGGAACTATGCTACATCAAAAAAAAAAACATTTCGACGATACACAGATAACTTGTGTGTTTGTTTTCTTTTTTTTCAAGATATGCAGATAAGAAACTTTGTACTTTTTGAATCATGGGGGTAAATGTTAACAGGGTCTTACACACACAAAAAGGAAAATCTGGGAAAAAACACTGAAAACAAACAAAACTTTTGACAGAAATTCTGTGTGTATTGAGGAAATCACTAAATCCTGATGAGTGAGGGAGTCGTAGATTTAGTTTGATTTGATACTTGAATTTGTGAGGATTTTTTGGAAAAAGTTATAAAGCATTATTAGCGAAACTGGCTATTTTTAGTCAAGTTAAACTCAAACCAAAAAGTTGAAATCAAGGCGATTTATGTACAAATAATGGAGATGTGTATGAACCCGCGCTTCTGAGCTGATAGTGGAGGACGAGCTGCACTGATCGCTCCGTCGTAGCTGCACTCACGCTTGCAGAGACGAAACCAAGAGGGAACAACGTAGTAATATTTGTTCTGAATCTTTTTTTTTTCTTTCCCTTCTACCCTTTCTGTTTATAGGGAGTATGTTGGGTGACTGGCTTTTTTTCTGTCCTTCACATGCATATGTGTGTTATGCAAGGTTATTCAATTCAGATTTTGTTTTTTAATAAATAATGAAACTTAAAATGTTCTTTTTTGTTTATTGTCTTGACATGCAGATTCTCAAGTCGGTGTGTGTGAGCCAGTGTGGACCGCAGAGTAGCACTTGTGGTTGTGGTGGTGGTGTCAGTCAAAATACGGGCGTTTCCAGTAAGAGAAGAGAACAGTTAACCCTCTTTTCACATGTACAAATGTCTCGTGTGGGTACAAAGCTGCAGGAAATCTGGGCCAATGAAAAGAGGGAGCTCCCGTTTTTATCATTTTTTTTAACAGACAAACCAAAATAATAATGCTACACAGTTTTTACTGTAGGATTTTAAAGGGTTCTCCTCCGTTTTTAAATGTAAAAGTCAGTTTACTTCAGCCTCACTGCATGACATCACACATCAGTTGTCAATAAAACAGAGGCAGTACTCTTTATATTTAAAGCAGCTAAGTCTCGCCATCAAAAAACATAAAGCTGTGTGATGTTGAAGTTGGGGTCAAAGGTCAGGGGAGGAACCACCCCTGGAGCTGCCTTCTGCTTCGACGCCGTCACAAAAACAGCTTTGTCTCTGCTGCATCATCTGCGCTGATTTCCAGCGCGACTGACGCAGAGCATTTTCTGCAGACGGTGGGAACATTGTGGAAATTCCTCGGCGTGCTGATACACTGGCATCCCGCGCTCGCCGTCCCCCGATGCCAACTGGCCGACGGGCGCAGTTGGCACGTTGCCTGGAGCGCTGGACGCATTAACTGTCACCATGGGGACCGTTTGGCCTGGCTGGCCGGGACAGTGGCACAGTATGGCAGTTTACCCAGAATGTTTAGCCTCATACTGTGACTTACCTAACAAGCCCTCAGCGAGGCCTCATTCTGGCATGTGAATCCTCGGCTGGTGAACAACTACAGAGTTAATTCCAAAAGGCTTCTCGTGCATCTATTCCAGACACCTGTTCTGGTCAGATTAGGTTACAGCATCCACTTGAGGCTGTTGGGCCGCTTTCCCAGGAAAGATTAAGACTATTTCCTCCCGATGAAGATGATGAGGATGAAGAGTCTCCATTGAAAGAAACTGTTTTCTGTTTCTCTTCCCACTGAGGTTAAATTGGACGTCACATTTCTTCTCCAGGCTCGTTTCACTGACAAATGAGACTATAGTGAACTGAGCTAATCTGTCAATCACTTTTATCCGCAGCAGACGCTGTGGCTGTGTGTCACACTATTGTGCGTTAGAGGTTTCCCAGGATAGCTCTGCTAAGGGGATTACTGAACAGGGAGGGAGATCTGCTCCATGTGAGGTATGTAAGACTCGAATAATCACTCCAGACGAGCAACAACCAAAGACACTCGACAAGACAGGAGAAAGAAGACGCAGCTTTTGCACGAAGAAGGCGAATAAAAGCACATCAGAGATGTCTAAGGACAAGCTGGAGAGCCTGGTGAAGCACATGGAGGAGACGCTCTCGGAGATGGAGCAGCTGAAGCTGCACTGCGGGAAGCAGAGCGAGGAGCTGAGCCAGCTGGTGGTGGAGCTCCGGAGAGAGAACCAGGAGCTGGTGGAGAAGTACGACCAGCTCGCCGCTGAGATGAAGGAGGCCAAGGAGGTCATAGAACAGCTACAGGACACGAAATACGCCTTTAACGCAAAGGAGAGGCAGGCGCAGAAGCTCAGCCGGCAGCTCTGAAGGCCCGCGAGGAGGATGGAAACAAGGCTGGATGCGACCTGGGCACAGTGAAAACAAGGCTGGACAAGGCAGATGGAAAGAACAGCTTGTTGCAGAAGATTTCTAAATACTGGGTGGGCATGAAGGCTAAACTGGGCACAGCTGTTTTCTTTAACGTATAGAGAGTTTTTTTTCTGTCTGCGTATACATTTTAGGCCTGGAAGGGATTGGATGCATGGCTTAGTAATTTGAATGTTAGCTTAAATCCTGTGGCTTAGAGCTCCTTTTAAAGCCACGGCTAGACTTAATGACCAGGAATCAAAACTGGAGGTTCTCTATGAAATGTGCAATGTGGAAAATGTGGAGTCTGGTTTTCAAAAAGGGGGGTTTTTCAAAAGTTTGTTCATAAGGCATTGTGCTCATTAGGTTTCTATAATTAAAACAAGAACATGCCCGGAAGCAAAGGCTGCACTGCCCCAGTAAAGATTTTATTTGGATGTTATTTTTGGTTTGTTCAGTGACCAGGAGAAGTGGGTGGTCACCGGCTGGATGTTTGGCTTCTGTCGAGTGAAAGTGTTAAAAATACCTGATTTTTCCCTTCCCGCCCTCGACCTTGTGAGACTTAAAGCTGCCTCCTGCCACATTTGGTTCCAGGCTGTAGAGACACAGAGGAGAAAGAAGCAAATGTGTTATTCATTCATTCATGTACCCAAATAAAGTGTTGCAAATGTTTGATTTGTTTAAATCCTCAGCAGATTTCTGAAGCTGACGATCACTTGAGTTTCAGACTTTTTGCATCATGTATGTATGTTGTGATGTTTGTGGTCAAAGTCAAAACTAAAAAAGACCTAAAAAAGGTTTGACATGTTTTTCTTGAGACTAAATCTGCTGTTAGATGTCTTATTGTCTTATTGTCTTCCCCAGTGGGCACAAACACACAAAGATGCAACTTGAAGAACTTTTAAAAGCTTTTCTTTACTTCAGATTATTCTGTGACCCTTCAGTGGTCTCCCAGGACCCACTGGGTGGTTCAAACCCACTTCATAACAAAAACGTTGAATTATTTTTCCGGTCTCAACAATGTAGAATAACTGATTAAACATCTGTAGGTTTATTTCTGGTGGGGGTGTGTGTAAGCCTGTTATAAGTCAGAGTGACGCATCAGAAGATCCACCAGAAAAAGTCTGCCAAGTCTGATCACGGCGTTCGAGGAACGGTAATTAGGTAACCAAAATCAAGGGGTGTAATCCAGCTGGGAGTGTCAAACTGTTTAGTCGATCCTCATTTGAACAGATTTGGTCTCTAACAGTGAGAGTTTATGTATGTGAGAGGAATTGCAGATGTTAAAAGTCCTGTTTTTTTCCCCTTCTTCTTGACTTTAGAAAGCTCAAGTTCAATAGTTGTTCGCTCACCCAGCAGAGTCAGGACCTGAAGGTCAAAGTTGAGTTTGTTGGTTCATCAAATAAACTCACACCGTTACTGTAAGAGGTCAATTATCTCCTGACATTTTCATAGAGGTGAGAAGAGACAAACTGCATTTACTCAAGTACTTTCCTTTTGTATGAGTAAAGTAGAATTTGCAGTACTTTTTCCATTTAATACCGCTCTACTACAGTTACTCCACTACATGTAAGATGTAGATTTTACTGCATTGAGTTCTTACTTTTGTTACTTTAAATTACATTTCACGAACAATACTTGTGTAAATTGTAGCAGCGTAATTGGAGAAACTGGATAGACATGATCTGCTTTTTCAGGAGCTATAAGTTGATGGCGAGCTTGACTTTTCCCACAGGAAGACTAAGATGGGACAACAGGAGCTGCTGTGACCTGACGGCTGTTGATGGTCCACTGAACCCGAGTAGCGTTTCGACTTGCGCAAAGCCGAGCAGACACGCCGCTCGCATTTTGTTTAGAGTTTTCCTTCCCCTTTCGAAAAAGCTCATGGTCACCTGTGACATGCTTTCATTTTAAACATTTAGACTAAAGTCATCCTGTCTGGCCCAAACGTGGAAAACGATCCCTGAGTGAAACCAGATAAATAAACATGTGGCTCGAGTGGGTTGAAGTTGTTTTTCTTTGGTTTTTACTCACATGTGAAAAAGAAAAATGGCTCTCTGGCAGTTTCACACTCTTTCCAGATTGTCTTGGTGAAAAAATTAAGAATATAAAAAACATCAAAGATGAAAACAGCAGGAGGTCGACACCAGACTGGTAAACATAACACCCAAGATGTATTTATACGATCCACAACTGCATAACTGTAGTAGTTTGAGTTTTTGGGGTGTTGTAGAAAAGCCTCACCCCCTGAAGCGAGAAGAGAAAGAGGGGAGGGTGAAATCTTTTTTGGGGAACATATATTAGCAGCAGTTCAAACACAGCTGTAGTTGTGGCTGAGGTGGTTTTCCTCCTTAAAACCCCAAATATTCACTTTTTGGAGTTGTATTTTTGAGATCAGTCTTCTGAATTATTGAGAAACACGACTGATTAAGTTTGTTTCTTTAAGTCTAATCTATAATTACCGTTCTGGAGGCTCAAAATAAAGACATTGTTCATAATCTTGATTCCTCATGACTTTTTTCTAATTTTATGATGACATGTTTTTGAAAACTGCCTCGGAGACTCCGGCTGTATCGTCTTGTGCAATACAATTATACGTGTTGACAGAACTTTCTGTGCTCACCAAACCCAAATGAGTGTCTTTGAATTTATGTTACCGGAGTTTTATATTTGTTTGCAAGCGGTTTAACATTTGCAGAAATAACATATGTGTAAAACTTCTTGGTCAACATAAAGAAAAAGCACATTCTCTCTGCTCACTCTGTCTGAAAGGCAACAGTCTAGTTTTAGTTGAAATCAAATATCTAAAAAAGGGAAAACATGGCTGATTTTATTGTTGTTGCTGATGTTATTTTCAGCCACGTTAGCAGCTTGTGGTTCTTGGAATGGCGACGTCTGTAGGTTGATCCACAGCTTTTTCTTTAGACTGACAGCAGATGGATCGTCACGACACTTTGTGCAGACATTCATGGTCTTCAGAGGTTGAATCCTGCCAACTTCAGTGATTCTTTGACTCGAAGTTCTCACTTATTCAGTCAAATATCTACACATCTAGCCTACGTGATGGAATTCAAAACAGAAACCAGTCATGGCTCCCAGATGATCCTGATGACTCTCTGACCTTTCAGCCAAACTACTGACTTTTTAGCATTTTCATTGTGAGCATGTTAGCATAACCTACATCAAAGTCTGTTCAGAAGTTAGTACTACTGCTCATGTGGAAAAAGGTGCATGAATCCTGTTGCGGCACCAGAGGGAGCTGCACAGGATCTTGTCTTGATCTTGCAGAAGACCTGAGTGCTGAAACGTTGTCTAATTAAATAAAACTGCATGTGAAGCCAGTGTGCAACACCTTTTTCACTCTCTAGTGATCAGCACTTCTTTAAAGCCCTTAGTGTGCGTTGCTTTTCTACAATGTTTGTGCAAAATGTCTCATAACATGTTCACATTACATGTTCATTCGGCAGGTGGAGAGGAAAGTGATGGAAACCGGTGACTTTAGTTCAGGTCTGCGAAATTAAAATTCAAAACGTCATTGCAGACTCACAGTCCAGATAAAATACAACACATTACATCAAATAAATTACAAACCAAAACTTGTAGTGCGAGACCTTATGTTAGATAAAACCAGGATGATTTTATTTTCACTCACATTGAGGCGTCAAATACATTTATACATGAGATTTTGCAAAAGAGCACGGAAACACAAGGAAGCTTTAATAAACAGTAAAAAAAAAAAAAAAAAGAATCCTAAAACCAGGTGCAAAATGCTAAAAATACAAAGAGCAAAGTACAAATCAGTTAAGATGGGAGCAAACAGAAATGCAAAGCCAGGAAAGAAAAGAAAAAACATTAAACATACCACAGGGAGACACTGGGAGGCTCAGGAAATAACAAAGGTGAGCAACAGGTGAAACGCAGGTGAAACACGGGTGAAGCATGGGACTGGCAAAGACATCAGGGAGCACACAAACTATATACACACAAGGGCTGATTACAAATAAGACACAGGTGGACAAAGAAGGAAGGCGGCAAATTCACACAAAGGGAGGAAATGAACAGCAACACGCGACACATGAGGGCAGAACTTCAAAATAAAACAAGAAAACACTGAAACAGAAACATGACGTCATTATGAGCTACATGAAGTCTTTGTACGCTGGATTTATTATAGTTTGACCACAAGTGTGCAGAGACATCTTCACTACATCTCAAAGCATGTTTGAAAAGATGTTAAACCTTATTAGCGTTCTGAAGAATGTGAAGAGACGCTGTACCACCGGGTTTCAACATTTGTAAGGGTTACACAGCTGGGTATGTTTAAGGAGACCTTAGGACAATTTCAAGTTGTATTTGTGTCGACAAAACAGGCATTTTAAACCAAACCATCATGTTTTTCTAACCCTGACCGGGTAGGTTTTGTGCCGAAACCTAACTAAAGGATAAGCATGTCTGGACGCTTCATTGGCCATTAATTAAACACACCTGAATCTCCACTGAATGTTAGTTGCATTGTGGGTAAGGTATACTGACAAGGAAGAAGAATGCCAGGAATGAAAAATGATGTTTCTACAGAATCTATTTTGAATATTTAAAAAGAAAACCCTATACATCCTTTAATGATGACCTGCAGCCAGTGCCAACAATTAAAGGGGCAACATGATCACATAGACTTACAGCCCAACATACAATCCCATGTTCTTCTCTCATGACAATGTGAGGTAACATTTGGGAGCCATTTCCAGCTACAGATTACAGCCCTGCCTTTCCATTAGACCCCAAACTCTCACAGGAGAAGACTCTGGATGATTACCCTGACATTACATGTACAGTACGCGCAGCGGGAGCGCGTTATAATGACGGAGGGGAAAGAAACGACATATAGGATGTGCTTATGGGGGCCTGACAACAAACGAGCACGTTGATTAACTGTTATTTTTACAGTCTGAAATTACAGAGTGCGTAAAAAAAGCTCCACCGTGTCCGTCAGGAGGGGCTGTAATTGGACTGGATGAGCTGCTGCTGCTGCTGGTTAAAATGCGCGCTGATGACGCCGCGGAGGAGGTTTAACCAACAGGACTTTCTCCTCTGCCGCTGCTCGGTTTCCTGTCAGAGAGGGAGGGAAAGAGGGAGAGACGAGACAAAGCTTCCCCCAGCCTGGTAGTCCTCCTCATATATCCAGGACACCGCAGCTCTTTTTCAGACGCATCTTCAAGTCAAAGCTCCGGAGAGACACCAGCTGTCCCTGAACGGTCCCTCCGCAAGGATCCACCGGCGGGTTTAGGACTCCAAGAAACCGCATTTCAAACCACTGAGCAGGGTGAGTAGCCTCATCTTCTCACCTTAAGGACAGTGGAGGTGTCTTTAAAGACTGTGACAAGTAAGGAAACATCTATTTTGGTGCGCTTCTTTGGGAGAATTGGCAGCTGATGGACAGAGGAAATAAGTTTGGCAGAAGAGAAGGTTGAAGTCTGTGAGAACGAATATTTTGTTTGTTTTACAGATTGAATAAATCAAAGTTCACATTCATGTTTATTTTGGAGAAATAACAAAAAAGTCTTGCAAATAGAGGAGCTAAACTAATCTGACTTGTGCGTAATGGAATATTCTACAAATATTCTGTAGATAAAGAAGTTCAGATGAAACTGTGAGTTTAATAAAGTCATAATAAACCACACGTGTATCTTAAAGACACACTTTAAGTGGAGAAAAACTAATAGAACATTAAACATATGACTTCATATTTACAGAAATATTCATAGTTTGTTCCTCAGGATCCATTGATGCTCTCCTGGACTGACCAGGTGAACGGAGCAGACATGCCATGATTCACAGACACAGTGTGCACAGAGCACAAGACGCTGCTTGCCCTCCTGGCTGTTGAATAATAGTTAATTGTCGGGATTAAAGAGTGTGTAGCCTGAAGCTAAAGGTTTCATGAGCTGGTGCCACAAGTGAGTGCAGCAGGAATCTTAGAAAGGTTGGTTACAATAGCTCAGACTGAACTCAGAGCTCAGAGGAATATTGTGTTTGCTGAGAGGATAATCAGTCAGATTAGTGGATTAATCTTAAAGGAAAAGTTCACTCTGACGGGAAAATTCAGACATTGTCTCCTCACGTCATGCCGACAGAAGCTCAGGAGAAGTTTTGTTGTCCACGCAACATTTTTGGAGCTTCACAGCAAAACAGTGTCGTATTATTCTCCTGAACAACTGAAGTAGATGGGGACTTGTTTTTCCATACAGCTTGCTCGGTGTAATCCAAGTCTCTGGAAGCCACAAGAGGCTGAATTTATTGTAAAAATACGTTATTTACACCCTTGATGCACAGTGAAGATGACGTGTGCGCTAAAGCTCTTAGAAACGGTAAATAATGTGTATATATGTAGACTCAGATTATGTCGGACGAGCTGTATGGAGCCATTTTATGTTTCTTTTAGTTGTTTTTGTATAATGTTTTAAAACAAGAAGCTCCAGAAACGAAACTTCACAGCTTCCTACTTTCTTCAGGATGAGCAGCATTTCATAGTTGTAGCACAATTTCTGGTTCCAGCCTCCCAGATGTGAGCAGCTGATCGCTTTTAACGTATTCTCAAAGTACGTGTCGACTAAAACAAGAAGTTTTGCTGAGAAACTGTTTCTTGACTTGACTTGAACAGTTTCATGGTAAAAGACACTGATTCGAATCTTACTTTCTGTTTATTAATCATGCATTTAAGGTCAACAAACAATCTGGCTACAATTCTACAAAATAATTAGTCAATGTATGGATTTGTAGATGGTTGTAAGATTGATTTACAACAATTGTGACCCTCAATCCATCATTTAGTCATTTATCAAGCAGAAATGTCAAACATTCACCAGGACCAGATCCTCAAATGTAACGATTTCTCATGATAAGTTGAATATCTTTTGGGTTTTGGACCACTGGTCGGTCAAACCAAGCAGTTTGAAGATGCCACTTGAGGTTCTGGAAACCTGTACTGGTATTTCTCTAATTGATTAATGGTAAGAACAGTCAACAGAATAATTGGTAATGAAAATAATCATTGGGGCGGCCGGAGGCTGAAGTGGGGGATTCCTTCCTTCATCTGTCCGGAGTTATTGAGATGTAAATGAGCGCCGTTGGCCCAGACAGAAGAGAACCGTCCCAGATTATCACCACCCAGGGAAGTTGCTGAATTCGGGGCTTTTGGTGTGTTTGTGTTTGTGTTAAAGAGAGATCAGACATGCTGACTCCTCTCCTCTCCTCTGTGACATAATCGTCTCCCTGACTTCTTCACTGCCGGGTGTTCGCGGCTCGCAGGATAACTTCCCTTCGCTGCTGGGATGTTGGTCGTCATGGCAGACGAGGGTCAGAGGTGGTTTGGCAGCTCCAGACGACCCCCCTTCGGCCTCTCTCTCTCTCTCCGAGGGGGGCAAGAAACCCTCCATTTGCCCTGGAAAAAACAAACAAACACTCTCTCCTCGCGCAACAAAGGGTACATTTTTAGCTCAGTTAAGCAATTAAGCGATGGGACAGAGGAGGGAAATGATAAGTGTTGCCCTGCGAGAGGTGTGGTTTTAAAAAGTACTGATTAAGATTCTTTTTTAAACATGTTACAGGCTGTAAAATATGTGCTTGTGTGCGCTTTTTAAGGAGTGTAAAATCCACATAATTTCATGTTGTTTGTTTGAGGGCTGCAACTAATTAACCAATTCTTCTTCTTTTTTCACTACGGATGGGAATCTGATCTGAAAACAACTAAAAGACTGTTTACTTTATTGATCAATTACTTGCTTACTTACCTCTTTGCCATGTAGCACCACCATGTTTCTACAGGAGCCTAGAAAGGACATTTTGCGTGTTTTCGTGTGGTTTTTTTTGCAGGAAGTAGGCGAGGGGTATTCAGTTGGTTGCAGTCTACAGCCTCACTGCTAGATGCCACTAAATCCGACACATTCGACCTTTAAAAGGACCAAAAGTTAAGAGATATTTAGTTTAAGATCAACTTGTATTCAAATTGGAGGCCAGGGAATGTTTTGGATTTTGAAAAAAAGTAGCAGAGAGACGTAAAAAAAAGATTTACTCGTCTGTGAACTTCGTTCTCCAAAGCCACAACGTAGACTGCAGGGTTGCAACTCTGTGTCTGTCCTGGTTGGTTGGTAGAATAACAATAAAGAATAAGAAAAAGGAATTCCAGGGATTTTACAGGGCAGTTTTTGTTGTTATTTGACATTTTTGTCAATAATGCATGGATCTGAGTGTAAAAATCTGGCATATTTAGGTGGCCGGTATCGACAAGTGATCACAATTTGAAGCTGATCCTAGAACCTAGGAGATTTGGAGCGATACGGAGTTATCACGTTTGATACTGGGTTAGGTTTGATTCAATTAAAGGGGACTGTTGAGCTTCGGTGGAGGTATTTACTCTACTGAGGGCAATTAATCTGCTGACTATTTTCACGATTAATTGAATAATTAACCTCAGGAAGCCCAGAGTGACGTCTTCAAGTTGCATATTTTGCCCAATCAGCAGCCCAAAACCCAAAAGACTCTTCATTTACTGTCATACACAACAAAGAAAAGCAGCAATTCCTCATATTTAAGAAGCTGAATCCAGCAAATTGGCAACCAACTCTCTTTTGATGGGCTTATCTATTAACTGACTAACCGTTGCAGCTTCAGTAAAGTCGTCAGTGTGTGGCTGTTCCGTTCTAACGAGAGCTCAAACTGAACATCTCCAACAAACAAGGTTTCATGAGCCAAAAAACATTACAGATGCAGATCCAGCTGTTGATCATCTGCCGTGGTTTGTGGCCACGAACCAAACCACAGAACACGCTGTTGCATTTGTCTGATGAGCTGCTTTAAGTTTTACAAAGAAACCATTGCTTCATACACGTGATTTATAACTGATTTATATTCTTGGCAACATTTTTAAGTAGCGCTGCAGGGCAATGAAACCGTGTGTGTGTGTTCAGACTGTCAGCCCGAGTCGAGGCTTTGTGTTTTCTGATTGTGTTTACTGTTGTCGGATCAGATAAGAAGAGGTTTATACTCTGACATCTCTTCGGGCCTGCTGTATATTTTGGCCCGCGTCTCACATCAATTACAGTTTCCGCTCTTGGTCCTCTGGCTTATTTCCGGAACAAAAACTTGCTCAATGTGTAATAGCCTCTATTGGTCACAGTGACTAACCATGGATGTCTCGTTCTTTTTTTCTCTCTTTCTCTCTCTCTTCCAGGGAACAATGAAGATGCTGCTGCCTCTGGTAATCCTACAGCTGCTCTTGGCACCAGCGCTCTCGGTAAACTCCCACTCAAACGACTGAACGACAGAACGTTTATTAACTGTTTGATAGCTGATAAAGTCTTTTTTTTTCCCCCCCGAAGATTTGGACTGGAGCTTTCAATTGTATCTTGAAATTGAGTTTTTCTTTTTCATTTTTTAGTTTAAAAATGAGTCTCAGAGTTCATTCTTGACCTGAAGAACAGCTGCTGTGTCGGAGGCAAAGAATGAATTTGAAACTCAGTGAGATTTGTCAAAGAAAATGTCAAATAATGCTGGGTTTTTTTCACCGTGATGTCTCGTATAACCTGCTGTCTTGTGTCCAGGTGCCCGGTGTGGATCACTGGGACACGTGGGGTCCTTACGGCGAATGCAGCCGCAGCTGTGGCAGCGGCGTGACCATGAGAACCAGGCGCTGCATCACCCACAGGTACGTATCTTCCTGCTGATATCTATCTTTTTATTAATGCACATAAACATGCCTGTGCACACACTCGCAGTCAGCCTCTCTTTGATAGACTCGGCTCATTGTGAGCTCCTGAATACACACGCTGTGTTTTTCTCCCCTCCTCTGTGAATAAAACTAATTGTGAGGTTCATGGGCACAGACTGTATCTTGATTTTAAAAGAATGCCTTGAAGTCACGAGGACGTGGGCTTGTCTTACATCCAAAGCACACTGCAGGGAGGGGCCCTTTAACGTTAAAAGGACCTCTTTTAGCTGGGTGTTGCCCTTTGGCTGCTGAAGAGGATCAGATGGAGGAGCGAATATTTTCTATCTGCCCCTTTTTTTTAGGCTGAGAAACCTTTTTCAGAAGTGGCTCAGCTGCTCACGTGTCTTGGTTTTTAACGTATAATTTATTAAATATACGGTCTTCTGCCCATATTTAAGGCTTCACTTTACATCTTGACTCAACACGGCCGAGTGAGGAGTCATAAATTCATGCCTGCTGTTGTTGCCAGCGTATACTGTAAATATTCTGTTCACAGGAATCCAGTCGACGTGTTGCCTCATGTAACACATAAAGTCATCTGTACTCGGGAAGCGGGAAGTGACATGTGTCTTTGGTTTCCATCAAAATGTTCAGATCCTTCACTTCAAAATACTCCATTACAAGCAAACGTGCTCTGAACACAAGCTTACTTAGAGTAAGTGCAGACAAAAATGATCATTTATGACCAGTGTCTGCATCTACAGAGACCCGTCCTTCCGCTCGCATTTTAATTTTATATTGCTGTGTTTGGGAAGTTTCTGGTCATCAATTTTTGAGCAGTGGGTGTGTAGCCACCAGCCAATGACAGCGACGCTTTAAGAAGAATTTGCAGAAAAATCTACTTTAAGACTGTTATATGTCCACTTCCTGCATTATCCTTGAAATGTGGTGAGGTAGAAGTGTAAAGTAACATAAAATGGAGTGGAAATCATCTCTTTTATGTGATTAAAAGTCAATAATGATTCAGTTTTCCAATAAAAGGTCATCTGTCATTCATCAGCTCTCTTTGCTGATAACCAGAACGGAGGTGCGCCTCAGTTATTGGGGAATTTTGATTAAAAAAGGCAAAAGTAAGATGCCTACGAGGCAGAAATGTGTCTGTAATGAGCCGTTTCTGTAACGTGTCCAAACAGTTTTCACCTTGTTTGGTACTTTTGTTGACGGCAAACTGAAGGAAAATGATATCGCAGATTCACGTGAGATGTTGCTCCACGCTGACGCTCCGCGGTGCAGGTTTCCAACAAGTCCGTGCAGTCAGTGAGTCAGACTGTTCCCCCCTCTTTCTTTAAGAAACAGAGTCCTGCCCTCCGCTACATCGTAGGTTGAACTCTGTCACATCTTGCCTGCCAGGTTTGCCAGGATCACACCTTTAACTACTATGATTAGACAGCTGTTGACTCATTGTGTGCTTTACAGGAACTCCCAACTTTACCCGACATCCATTTATAAAATGTCCTGACCGTCATCCAAAGAACTCAAAACGGCCTGTAATCTATTTTGATTTAGTTCGATCAATCATTTTCACCTTTCCACCTTTCCGTCATGTATCGTTTTCAAACAGAAAGTACTGTGCGATGTTTATTTTCCGCCCCCAGGTGAAGAGTTGGAGGCAGGATGTTGTCACTGACTGTTTGGACATGTTTTTAGTCGGTTTTGGCACTCTGACAGGAGTGTGTCTTGTTTTTAGGCTTAAGGGCAGGTACTTTTGGAGGTGACTTAATCATGAGTTATCAGCATGGCTGGAAGGGAGGGAGGCAAAACAATCTGCTGTCTCACGGTGCACGTCCGTGTTTGTGAGAGCTTAAGGCTCAGCAGTGATGATGTTGAGGCTTCTCCTCTTGCTGAGAGCTCGTTTTCTTTCTGTTTTTTTTAAGGCACAGATTAAAGAGGAATGCTTCTCAACGTCTGAGCTGAAACTTGTTATTTCTGCACTCGCAGACAGTCTGAGCTGTGTATTTGCATACGTGCGCCCGCAGCCTCACCTAGTCATTAACTGTTTCTGCTTTCAAATAATGAGCCATAAACTTTTTAAAGAAACAAAAAGATTCAGAGGGGGAGTTTTTAACCCACAGATCAAGCTAATGAAAACGCATATTTGTGGTTTTAAAAAGGGCACACCCGTTATTTTGTACACATGAATGTCAGTTAACCTGCCAGCTAAACATGTTTTGCCAACTCGAGTGAAACAAATAAGCGATTTGAACTTCAGAAAGAAGTACAGAACACAGGCAGTGTTAATTAAACCTGCAAAGCCTCGATGTAATGACAGTGTAATGATGCTAACGACCTGGAAAACATTAACCAGTGATTAAAATGTACATTGACAAAATATGTCAGTTGTACAACTTCGGTTCAGCTACAAAAAGATTGATATGACATTGATTTTTTTCCAGTGATGGGACAGAATTGGGAATTTGTGGAATATAGTTTGTGAATCTATAAGCAGAAAGTGTTAATCAACACACTAGGGATAAAAAGTGACTAGCAACCGTATTTCTTTTGAAATAAGCTCATGAAAGGAAGCCCAAAGTCTCCAATTCTTTAAGCAGACATGAGAGCTCTGTGGCTCTTTAATAGCTTTCCAAAATCTGATAGATAACTCATCTTATGTCCTCAGGGTTTCGATCAAAGTACAGATCTAAAACAACGCCCAGGTTCATAGCTGACGGTTTGTGTATACGGCTTGTTCGACTTCAGCAAGATATAGATGATAACGTGCTACGGATTACGTTTCTTCTTGGCTCAGCTTTGAGGGAAACTGCTTCATCCCTGGGTTCCGTTTATCAAAAAGAAAATCAGCCAACAGAGTCTCATATTGATGCTTTATCATCCACATACAGGACTGATGGAGGACACAACTGTGTGGGACCAGAGAAGTCTTACCGCTCCTGCAACATCCAGGTGAACAAACACATCTGAATAATCTTCTTCTAAAGATCTTTTCTCTTATACTTGGTATTTTTCAGACACATGACATTATATTAAATTTCAGGACTGTCCGGAGGGATCCAAGGATTTCCGTGAGGAGCAGTGCTCCCAGTTTGACGGCACCGTCTTCCAGGGGAAACTCTACAAGTGGCTGCCTTATTACGGAGGTCAGAAGCGAAAGTGGTCGTATTTCTGGATTTGCGAGGCCACATAATGGACACGAAGTTTGAGACAATGAATTGACAGAGTGTACTTTTATGCTAAAATGAAACTGCTCCCTCTGACAGCTGAGAACCCCTGTGAGCTGAACTGCATGCCGAGAGGAGAAAACTTTTTCTACCGCCACCGCAGGGCCGTGGTGGATGGTACACCCTGCCACCCCGGGCGCAGGGATATATGTGTGGATGGAGTCTGTAAGGTACGCTGCACGGAAAATCGGAGAAACTGAACCACGTATTTCCTATTAGCCAATTAATTCTTAGGAATTACTTGCAGACTGTTCTGCTCTCTGTCTGACCCTGAACTCTGACCCTGTAGGTGGCTGAGTGTGCCTGTATACTTTACCAAACACTGAGGAGAAGCAAAGAAGTTGATTACTTTCTTAAAAAGAGAATACAACCAATCGACTCGTCCGTGCCGCAGATTTGATAAAAAAGCATCATTAGTGTCCATAAAGTCAAAGTCAGACGTGTAAAATCGTCTCAGAGGTTTTGAGCTTCACTTCATTAATCGGAGCGGACGCAGTGAGAGGATTAGTTTCACTATGCAGTAATGTCAAACACTTCTGCTCTCGTTCTTTTCTCATCTAATTATCGCCCCAACCTTCTCCTCGTGAAACACCTCCTCGATTTAACCTCCGTCTTTGTGTCTTCATCACCTCCTCTGTGGGGAGCAGCTGTCTAGAATCCTATTTTTTTTTACCTTATTGTTTGTTTACTTTAAAAAACAAAACTGTTTTGTATTTAATTTGAGTTGGTTTTATGATTGCTGCTTCCACAGACTCATTGTGTCCCCATATGTACCCGTCTGTTCCACCTTGTTAAATGTTAAATCAGGTCTTGTATTGGTTTGGCCCCCTGAGGTGGTGTTTTGGTTTGACCCCTGAACCGGCTATTCTGTGATTGGACTTTCTGAGGGTTTTGTGTTGTGATGTTTATATTCCTGTCATAGGATAACATTGGTACGTGCAAGCAGTGATGGAGGAAGTAGCCTACTCATATCTGTTACTGAAAGAATCCTTGATCTCAATGCTTTAAAAGAGGCAGAGTAAAACACTTGGTTGTGTAAATAAGTAGGCAGGTTTAAGTTCCTGATCGAGCAGAAACAATGCTGGTTTTGAACCGTCTCAAGTTACAAACCCACTCTAATCTACTTCCCAACTTATTCCTTTTTCAGCGTCTGGGCTGTGACAACATGTTGGAGTCTCCTCAGCAGGAAGACCCCTGCCTGCAGTGTGGGGGAAATGGACAGACCTGCCACCGGGTCCAGAACAGCTTCTCAGTACGCGACCTGCCAACTGGTACGTTTCCGATCATTACGTTTGTCACACCAGCAGTCTCCCCTTCACAGAGGGAGCAAACAGATAAAGACACGTTTGAAAGATGTTTGCAGCGTTCTGTAGGTATGTCTCTCTTTTTTAGGCTACAACCAGATGTTCATCATCCCCGTTGGAGCCACCACCATCAGCATCAGAGAGACTGTGGCCACACGTAACTACCTCGGTGAGACTTTTTAGAAAACAGAGAAATAGTTTATAATTCTCGAGTGTGTTGAGATGTATTCTTTGCATGCAATGACTATAACCTCTCTCCCAGCTATCAAGAACCTGCGCGGCGAGTACTACCTCAACGGCCACTGGGTAATTGATTTCTCCAGGGCGACACCCGTTGCTGGAACCATGCTGTACTACCAGCGAGGCGCTGAGGGCGACAACGTCCCTGAAACCATCATCGGCCGCGGCCCCACCACTGAGCCTCTTGTTATTGAGGTAAGATTATACATAATGCATTCATCTCATCTAATATCTCACTGTTCTGTTGAAGTTGAACCTTTCTGTGCACCCGTCTCCTCTCAGCTGATCAGCCAGGAGCCCAACCAGGGAGTGCAGTACGAGTTTTACCTCCCTAATGGACGCTCCAGAGAGGGCTACTACTGGAGTTACGGATCGTGGTCTGCCTGCAGCAGGGAGTGTGGATCAGGTCCGCGTCTTACACTTAAACATTCAAACAACTGCATATGTTTAAAGATTTTATTATCACAATTAAGTCATTCTGTTCCCTCATCAGGCTACCAGTCCCGTTTGGTCTTCTGCACCATCGACAACGAGTCGTACCCCGACTACCTCTGTGCATCTCTGCCGAGGCCACAGACCAACCGAACATGCAACCCGCAGCCGTGCCCACAGACCCGCAGGTAAACCGCCGCCACGTTAGCAACCAGAGTACATTTTTGTTCCACTGAAAGTAAATGGGGCTTTTTTTTTGCTGACTGCTGTTGGTGTATCACGATTATCTGAAAGGATGGCGTACCTGTATCCACCCAAGTTGTGGAGATCCTCAGAAAGACCCAGAGCCTATGTGTTCAGGTAACCCAGGATCTGTGGTCGTAGTGAAGTCTCAGGTAGCTGCAAACACAGGGGGAGATCCCAATCATTAAATCTTCATCTGCTGATTTCCTGAACATGCACAATTGGTTTTAATAATTCCCTCAGTCTTGTAAATGAACCATCGTAGCTACTGGCCTCTTAAAAGTGCCCTGAGACATGTAATAAATCTTGATTTAAAGTTCTCCCCCTTCAGATGTGTTTGACTGTAGCATCTGTGTTTAGCGCCAAGTCTGTTTCCCCCCATGTGAGGTGAGAACGGCGGCGCGGGGCAACTGTCCAGCTCAGAGATCTCCGTTTCAACCATTTAACGATCCTCATTCATCTTGGACACACTTAACGTCTCTCTCTCCGGGGAGACCAGGTGGTGATTTGATGCCAGATCTTTAACCTCCCAACCTGTGGCCTCTGTGCCCGATCCCTGAGCTGGGCTGCTGCCTGATTGCTTTAGCAAACTGTAAACACTCTGTGTGTTAGTGTAGCTGTAGTGTTGTGAGGTGTTCGCAGGTCAAAGGTCGTCATGCAGGGGGGGTAGTTTGGGATTGTGTACATCTGAATGAGACACAGCAGCAGCAGCGGCGTGGTAGTAAAGAGCCGGGGCTTCAGTCAGTGACTCTCTGGTATTTCCTGCTTCTTTTCTTTGATGCTGCTGCTGCTCGGAAACCTGAGATGTTTATGAAGCTCGGGTGACGCTTAGTGCACTCTCATTATGAAGCAATTGAAAGATACACTGCATGGACGACCAGAGACATGTGTGTGCTAGAGTTTGGGCAGAGATTTGGGGGATAAAGATCGCCGGTTGTAGTGTTTGTTTTCTTCTAGCAATCAGTGTCTGTTCACAATAACCAGGAGGTGAGACAAACCTTCTGTCTTGTTGCTGGAAGTCACTTTTTGGTTTGTAGAGTCTCCAAAGAGGATGTGCTGTTTTTAATAGAATCATGCATCTTGTAGTTTAGTAGTTTCTGTTGTAGTAGCTGTGTTGTTAAAGCTATGCATCCTTTTCTACACGTGCGTTTGTTTGAGAGGTTTCATTCCAAATTCCTGATCCTGATTTTTTATGGAAACAAAGAATATTGATGTTTAAATTCTGCAGAAACCATCAGTTGATTTATCGATTTGTTGATTTATGCAAAACAAATCAACTCAATTATCAAAAATTATCTGGCTACAGCTTCTCATATGTTATGTGTTGGAGTTATTATTTATTAATTTAACGTTCAGTTTTGGACAAAAGCAAACAGTCTGCCAATATGAGAATTATAGATGACATTGTTTATTATTATTTCTCACTCCTGGGTGTGACTGTTTGTGGTCAGATGTCAGTCCAATCAAGATCTACCCGGGTAAATACTAAACTTGCCAGGAAGGGGTGTGTCAAAGTTTACATATGGCTGGCCAGAAAAAACAAACTGAAAAAACGTGTCTGTGTCTTTTTTTGGATGAAACTCTTCATGTTTTCTCTGCTACGTTACAACGTCTCCTGACTTGTGTTTCGCGGGTTCCCCAGCTGGAGAACCGGTGAGTGGAACGCCTGCTCAGTGACCTGCGGTGGAGGCTCTCAGATACGCAAAGTGGAGTGCATCTCCCAGGATGCCACGGGCCCCCGCGTGGTGGAGGATGCCACTTGTGCCGCCTACGCCGAGGCACCGCCTTCCCTGCAGACCTGCAACATGCACAAGTGCGCCGAGTATCGTGCGAGTAGATGGAGCGCGGTGAGTTTACCAGCGAGACAGAAGGAATGAACTGATTAAATAAAGGAACAACTTGGTGCAAAATCAAGATTCTAAGTTTCTGATCACTTTAATTTTAACAATTTCCTCAACCCTTACCTAAAATCATAGAAAATAAATACCCGTCCTGAGTGTTCAACATCCGTGTTTTGAACCTGTGTTGTGTGCAGTGCTCAGTGACCTGCGGTTCAGGTCAACAGACCAGGGAAATCACCTGTATCGGTTCAGGAGGAATGAGGCTGGAGGAAACATCCTGCAGCACTCTGCACCGCCCGCTCGCAGTCCGACCCTGTGAGATGGCGGTCTGCCCGAGGATGATCAGCTGGCACGTTGGAGAGTGGGGCCTGGTGAGAACGGCAGAAACAAAAAACAATGCAGGGACACTTAGTGTGGCTGAGTGTGAAATCATGCCATCCTGTCGGTTATAATCTCTCTCCGCGTTCTCCTCCAGTGCTCCACGAGCTGTGGCTCCGGCTCAAGAGACCGACAGGTGATCTGCTCGGACCAGGACAGGAACCTGTACCCTGCTGAAAACTGCCTCGCCAACCCCAAACCCTCCACAGTGGAGCGCTGCAACACCCAGCCCTGCTACAGCCCACAGGGTGAGAATAAAACCACCTCGTAATTAAACCTGCATCGGATTTATTACCTCATTAAACAGTTTCCTAACAGGTTTATGGCTTCAATCGTTAGTTTCAAGTCTTCTGTAACACAGCGTGATGTTCATTTAGTAAAACTATGGTCCCATTTAGTTGTGCTCATTGGTTTCTTGTGCAGTGGTGCCCAGCGTTCAGGACCCGCGAGGACACGACAACACACATACTGGTTTCCAGCCCCACGTGCCCGACCACGCAACAGGTTTGACTCCATCTCGAAGTTTATTTACACAGAAAGTACTGAGGATGTTTTGTGTGTGAGGTGATGGACACACGCTTAAAACCAGAACAATGTCAAGAATACTGAATTGAACCACAGAGCAAAAACACAGCACACATTTTGACCCTCAAGAAGCTGAACGTTGTCTGGAATATAAGTAGAAAAGATGTAAATACGACATCTTTTGGGCCCGTCTTTGTGCAGTGGGCCTTTTTTCCTTTGTGTCTTTGCCTCGCTGTTCTTACTTGACTGACTCTTCCTGACTTTTTTCTTTTTTGCTTACTCCTTTCTGCTGGCTCTTGTTTTGTTTTTTTTATGTGCTCAGAGCACCAGTCACAAAGCAATGGGCCACAAGTCATATTCAGTAAAAACCAGCAGTATGAAGCCACAAGCCACAACCAACAATTGTCACCGCGTGGTGGGTGTGATGCTCTAAAAGTTGCGCTGACCTCCACTTTTAACGGCCACTTAGCAATAATGTAGCTGTCGCTTGTAGTTTGAACGAAACATTTTCTTTTTTACTATCTGTTTTTGCAACACTTACTTTTTGGCTTGCTGTTCGTCTTTTTTTTTTTAAATTTCTGCTACCTCTTTTTTTGTTAGCACCTTGCTTATTCTTAAACTCATTATAAAAGCTCTTCATCCTCACTCTCTGGAAAGAGCTTCTGAGCATTTGTGTAACTGGCAAGCTTTGTGAATAATAAATAAATAACTTGATATTTTTCTTAAAAAAACAAAGTGGAGGTGTGATGGCACCCTGATAATTGCTCCCCTTCAGCTCCCCTGCGCCTCCTCCTCTCTGCTGATATAACTCCTGTCACTTTGTGCCCATCGGCCCCTCCTTTTTTTCCCCATCCAGCCCCTGTCCCAGCACTAATTATCCGGGCCTGATTGACATGTTTTCAGGGGTCCATGGACACTGTCAGCCTGATTAAAATATTTCCGGAGCACTGAAGTGTGCAAGTGCTGGCTGTGGTGTTTTTCTGGCATGTTCTGGCATTCGGGAGCACCGACACAGTGTTCAGGAATTTCCAGTTTGAGGTCTGATCACAGGAGCCACTTGTCCCAGTTCATTCTCCGTTGTTCCCCGCTTCAGCTTCCTGTGAGGACTGTGTGGCCTCGAGCACAGTGGCTTAGACTCCATTATACATTTCTAAAGCAATGTGTGAACTCCTTTATTGCTCTGTGTTGTCTATTTAAACACCGTGAACTGCGGGGGGTCTAGTGTCCATGTGTGAACTCTTCCCCCCCCCTTACTTGGCTTCATCTCAGTCCGCAGGCCTGAGACCGATCTGACCCAGACCAACACAGTCCACGACCCTCATGGCTCCGCCCCGGCTCTTCACTGCAGCCAGTCCTATTACGGCTGCTGCCCCGATGGACGCACTTCAGCTGGGGGCCCTCAGGGTCTGGGCTGCCCATATGGACCAGCTCCCACTCCTCCCCAGCCGTCCTGCATTCAGACCAGGTATCCAGCTTCCATCCTGTCATTACCCTGTGGTTGAGGTTACATATGGAGTCTGTTTAAGAGCCTTTGTCTGGGTGTCACTTTTATAACTGCGCTCTAACCAGAGATTGTTTGGGATTTACGCATGACCAACATAACTACCGCTAAGTGACCACAGTGTGGTTAAGGGGTTTCTTGGAAATGAAGTTGCACATTTTTGTTATTTTTGGCTCGGACTTTCGGTACAAAGTGTTTTATTGTTTGTATCTGCTCACATTTTGTTCTTGCCCGTCAGTTACGGCTGCTGCAGGGACGGAGTGACGGCTGCTCAGGGCCCCAACAAGGAGGGCTGCGTGGAGCACGTGGCCCCTGCACCCACCGTAAGCAAACACACATGACTGTCTATATGTAGGAAAGAAGAGATCAACCTAAATGAAGATGTTTGATCGTCTGCCAAGAATGAAAACATGCGTTCTCAATCTTCTTGCCTGATTGTTCTGATTGTTCTTCTCATGTTTCCTCAGGCTGCTACTTCTCTTCCCACTGAGAATGCCGTGCAGTGCCGTAGAACCACGTACGGGTGCTGCTATGACCGCACATCAGTTGCGAATGGACCCAATGGCGAGGGCTGCCCCAACCCACCCAACCACAGTAAACAGCTAACACATTATTACAAATTGATGTCTGGCTTTGTGGTCCAGCTTTTTTTTTTTTCCCCGAAATCACATGTGGATCTGTCCAGTACAAACACACTCTGGGACGCTCCGTTGCCACTGATTGAAGGGTTTGCTCACAGGATTTATAGTAAGCATGGGAAAATATGCAGTTTATCCAGGGACTCCAATCTTCAAACTTTATCATGTGATCAGTATGAATCCGGTTTTCTGTTTTTTTTCGCTTTGAGTCTTCAGGGGTTGTAGTCAAAGATGTTCATCGCCAGACTCCATGTTGGTAACCTCGCCCCTTCTGTTCCTCTGCTGCAGTTGAGCGCTCCATCTGCTCCCTGCCCCGCGCTGCCGGCTCCTGCAGCGACTGGATTACCCGCTACCACTTCGACGTCGTCACCTCCAAGTGCATGCACTTCTGGTACGGAGGTTGCCACGGTAACAGCAACAACTTCATGACCCGCGTCGAGTGCCAGAGGGCGTGCCAGGTTCCTGCGGCGAGCCAGCCGGACCCGGGGCCAATCGCACCCGCTGGACGTCCCGCCCCTAGAAGAGAGCCCACCCCTGCGAGGACCCCATCAGGAGCAGGCACCCCATCTGGAGGAGGAGCTGGAGCAGGTGGATCCACATCTGGAGGGTCAACAGGTGGAGGCTCACGCAACATGGGCAGGATTTTCACCGTGCAGGGAGGCTCGACCGGCAGCACCGGCAGACAGGCCACAAGCGCCGCCACACATGCCCACAGAGCCAGAATCCAGCGCCCTCGTCGGCCTGCCCAGGGTACGGCTGCCCAGCACACCGGTCCAGCAGCGAGGTAAGACCCTGAAGACCCAGGGAGCGCGACGAAAAGCTCACTACCTGCCCCGTTAAAAGCCTTCCTACCCCTGTTAACGGAGCCCCGACGAGGAGGGCAAAGAGTGAGCTGAAGGACAAATCATGTGCATCAATCATTTACCCAAAAAATATGATGATGATGTTGATCTTTAAGTTCTTTATCATGGTGTCATGAGTTTATATAAGACCACATCCAGAGTTAAGAATGATCATTTTCAATAACACAACAAACATTTTAAAAATGAAGGATACCACTTCTAATTTCTAAATATCTTCAGTAAAATGTATCAGTTACCAATCAAGCATTTGTAAATGTAAAATGGAAGAGAAACGAAAGTGAAGGCGGAAGAAAATAGCCCCAGTAGCACACGTACGTCTTGCAGACATCTGCACGAGTTGCGTTGGATAAACGTTGCTAATTGGGAAGACGCCTCATCAAATTCCTCCCCTATTAGCTCCACATACTACGTCTTTCCAACATTACTTAAGTCAGAAGTCTACAAGACGTATGTGTGCTATCTTAGAGTCAACCTTGCCTTCTATTCCAAGCTTTCTAGCTTCAAAACGAGCTCAACACCTCCACCATCTTGTTTTCTCGCTGACCTCTGGTGGTTCATCTTGTCACATCGCTGCAGTGACGGAGAAGAGAGCTTTGGGTGTAGCAGCTGTGGTCAGAAGTAAACCAGAGAGTTAAACAGGCTGGTGTTGAGTTACTTTAACAAGGCATCGTATTAATCAACATTTCTGTTTTTAATTGTCTTTATTTACAACAAGGTATTTCACGTGTTTTGCCTTATTTTATGCAGATCTGCTCTTTAGATTGTTGTGATGCTAATATAATCCAAACCCTCGCTTTGTAAAACACACCACAGCCACGCCACCGTCTAACTCCACAGACTCTCACGCTTGCAGCAAGTAGCGGCACCTTGTTTTTTTTTCTGTCTTTAACCTCGATATACGAGGTTCTGGAGAAGTTTTGCAACCTCACAGCGACCCTAAAACGGACAGCTCTTCTGTTTTTAATGCTTCTGGGACTTTTCACTGTCTGAGTCCGAGTTCAACGTTAGTCGTCTGCTTTGTTTTGTGCCTGCCGTCTCACTGTGTCAGTCGCCTCCACCTTGATGTCACTAGATCAAACTAATAAAGGTTCTGCTGTGATGCTCCATCTGTCTTGTGTGTGTGTGTGTGTGTGTGGTCACTAAACCTCGTCCTTCCTCACCTTTTATTTGTGTAGTTGTGTGTGTTAGCCAAGTCACGGGTGTTAGCTTTTTCTTTGGGGGACACGGCTTCATGCTGGGAAATGTGGGTTTTTAAAAATTGTCTTTTGTCTCTGTGTGTGTTTTAGCGTCAGCGTTGATTCACTGCATCATTTGCTGTTTTGTGGGTGAAGGGTTCATTGTCTTGTCACTTTTCCTCATGTTGCATGGGCCGTTTGTGTGCCACAGCTGGGTTTCTCCTCTGTCTCTTCTGTCTGAGCTCTCTCTGACGCCAGGTTGTGGGCATTCTTTATGCTTTGCTTTGGTGACTGCTAATCAGAGTGCCAACAGTAGAGCATAAAGTGACTCTTTCACTCTCCTCTTTCTTTGATTTTCCGACTTTTCTCCTGATCATCCTTCCCTCTTTTCCTTCCTTTCCTTCCTTCTGTCCTTGTCTCCCCCTTCCTGTGTCCTCAGTCTGACCCTGGGAGGAGTGACCATCGATAAGAGCGACCCGTCTCAGGTGGAGGCTTTAGTCGGACAGACGGTCGTGCTGCCCTGCAGGATCAGCCCGCCGCCGTCCTCCACCGTCATCGTCGAGTGGAGAAGAGATGGCATCCAACTGTCTACTCGCAGGTCGGCAGAAACACACACTCGACCATTTAATACACATTTAATTTTGATTTCCGTCAGTGTTTGTGATCATTCTCTACCTCTTCACTTTCTTTAAGGCATCACCAGCAGCCCAACGGTTCCCTGTTGGTCGGCCCTCTCACCAAGCTGGACTCCGGTTGGTTCTTGTGTGTGGCTACTCGTGAGCGGGAGAGAGACCACCGCTACATTTACCTGTCCGTCACAGGTAAGGCAGCCAGCATCTGCGTGACGTCATTTCAGGAAGTTACGTAGCATCGGTTTGAAATATCTCAACAACTATTGGATGGATTGTCATGAAATCAGGAAAAGATGTTCAAGATTTTGGTTGACCTGTCCATTCTCATCAGCTTTAGTTGTGTTTAGTGCTGATTACAACATTTTAGCATGCTGATGTTAGCATTTAGCTCATAGCGACACTGTGCGGTAGAGTCTTTTACTTGTATCCACATTTTTGCTTGTTTTTTGAATGAGCTAAGAATATTTTTGTCCTTATTATAGAAATAAACAGACATCTTTTACTTCTACCGTATCTACAAATCTAAATCATGCATCGATTTACAATAAACAGAGTGCAGATTGTCCGTTAAACTCCACATTGTATATATCTTTCAAGATCAGAGCACTCTAATAAAGCTTCAGAGAGAAACTTTCACCCGGTGTGCATTGCGGCTAATTGGGGCCAGATTGGGTCAAAACCCCAATTTGACCGACTTTAACCCCAATTAGTCCGTCTCGGTCGAGGTGAAGCCCTGATGTCATAGATGATGATGAAGTTGTGTCGCAACACGCTGACCTCGAGAAGTTAGCTGGTCTTCACGCCTGATTAATTAATGTGAGTGAATAACAGGAGCTTTCGTACAATCCTCTGTGTAGAGGGATCGTCTCCTCTGACTCCGACCTCACTGCCCAGAGATGGTCCGATCCCTCGGTAATAACAACTATCTCTACTCTCCAAATACAAAAGGCTTTCCATCACCCAAAGCATGAACAAAATCTAACTCCTGTAACTTCTCTCAGGTTCAGTATCGAGCGGTCCGGCTCATCGTTAGTGGAAATGCGATCAGGACAAACAGCCAGTCTTCCCTGCAGGATCCTCCCTCCCTCCGCTCTTCAGTCCGTCAACATTCAGTGGACTAAAGATGGACATCCTGTCAGTGACGCCAGGTAATTACCAAACTGCTCCACTGATTTATTCACAGTGTATCTGATTTTGGAGTGTCAGTGTCTTGAAAAGCCAGTTAAGCTGTAACAAATGCCCACTAATTGCAATTTATTCCGGTTGAGCATCAATTAAATATAATTGTTCATACAAAAGTTTCCCTTTAAACTCTGTATATGTGTCATTAAGATTAGTGTTCTCAGGATGTGAGTACTGAACTCTGCTGTGTTGCAGGTACACGCAGCATTCAGACGGCACGCTGATCGTCGGCCCTCTGAAGTCTGACGACTCGGGTGTTTACACGTGTACGGCGTCCAGCCAGCAGCAGCTGGAGCAGAAACAGCTGCAGCTCAGAGTCCAGAGTGCGTTTCATTCATGTCTTTAACATCATATTAAACTCAGTACATGCAGTTGTTAACAGGAACAATGTATGTTCAGTATGAGAACAACAGACTTATATCGTTGTTGTAATTTTACTTATTCACCAGCAGAGGTCAGAATATCTGAGTGTGACTACAGTAGACTGTGTTAGAGGTTTAAAGTCACCATCTGATTCTGATTTTATTGTCCAGCGGACCTGAAGATCACCACAGCGCCCAACAACATCCAGGTGTCTGAAGGCAGCACAGCTCTGCTCCCCTGTGTGGTGTCAGGAGACAACGTCAATATAGGCTGGTCCAGGTAGGAACTCTGAAGTATCTGTATCCTGTTGGACCTGATGATGAATTGATGCCTCATTTTGGGCCGACCAATTATCAACACGCCTTTTGTCACCTGCAATAAAATAAAGTGAACAGGAAGTAATCTATCAAGAATACCACTCTGGGGTTTTACATACACAAATGTGATTTTTTTAAGGTAGAATCTATCTTCAGATTAGGTGACAGATAAAAGGGACCCTCAAATGTTAAATCTGTAAGAAATTAAAGCAACTAGACACTAGCAGAGTAAAACAAGGTGCACCGAGCTCATCAGCCTTGAACTGGATCTATGCTCTCTTCTCTCTCCTGATAGAAACGGTGTCCCGGTGCGTCCAGACGGTCGTAAAATCCTGCTGTCGTCTGACGGCAGCCTGATCCTGAACGACGTGAAGCCTTCAGACGAGGGAACTTACACCTGTAACGCTTACACCGGAATCTACTCTGTGAGCGCCACAGCTGAAGTTAGAGTCACTAAAGACACACAACAAGGTGAGAATACGACCTGGAAACCCAGATAGTCCCAGTTTAACCAGGTGGAATCCAGGAGAAAAAATAAAAAGTGTACTTTCTGTCACCATTGTCATCTTTTGTCTGAAGGACTTTGCAAAGTGTATTTTTCTCATTTCACTCACAACAAAACTATTTTATTTCTGCTGTTGCAGGTGACAATGTGCCGCCAGAGTGCGTCGACCAGCCTGAGCTCGCCAACTGCGAGCTGATAGTTTACGCTCGGCTCTGCTCCAACTCATACTACTCCAGTTTCTGCTGTGCCAGCTGCGCCAGGCACTCGCAGAAGACCGACAGGTTCATTCGGCTAGGCTGAAGCCGAGGAGGGGTTACAAACTCTGGGCTGGGTGGGAGAGGGGACGATGGGGGGGAGGAGATGTTTTTGGAGGAGTGCATTTTGAAAAACCTTCCAACACTGAACTTCTGCATTTGCCAAAATGAGTTAAAGAAAAGCACAAATCTGAGCAGTTCAAGAGTGCATCGATAAAGGGACTGATACTGTAGACGTAGACGCTGCGAAGTCTGCAGGTTGTGAACACTTTTTGTTCAGGGAGTCTGTTTGTACACTGCTGCATTAAACACTGAAACATTGAATAGAGGCCTTAAAGTAAAAAAAAAGTCTGTTGAATGTTACGAAGCAAAAAAAAAAGTCACATCTTTAAAAATAAGTTATTTACTCACTGGACCTCCTGCACATGTTCTCTGTTTTCTAGAGAATGATGATGATTTTACTTTCCGCCCATTAAAATCCAGTAAAAACCCTCCATGTGAAACGATTCCATCACTGCTGTACTTGTTGTGACCACTGCTCCTTTTTTTTTTAATCTATATTTTGGAATTTCACGGATAAAAGTTTGTATTTTTCTCTTCGCGTTGTTTATTTTTTATGTAATTATTTGATAATAAAATCATATTTTGATTAAATAAAAGCTTCTAGTTTTTGAATAAGTTGCTCCTGCATGACTTGTGTTATCAGTGTGAACCACAGGGGGTCGCTCAACATGACGAATGAAGAGTCTGACTGAGCTGCTTCATACTGAACTTCTCTGTAACTCGTTCCTGAACTGTGCTGACTGATTATTGAAGATTAATCAATGATATCTCTTAGTTTACATGACCAAAATTGATGTTTCCTACCTATCATAACAACACCAGGCTGTTATTTTGACAGTCATGTTTGCTTTCGCTTTGAGTTTTTTTTGTTTTCCAACTTAAAACCAGTCAGACTGATAGATTATGTGTAGGCTTACACATAATAATCGAATAAAACTGATTCTGATTTAGATTCTTTGGTAAAAAATAACTGTGATCATGAAGGTTTTAAGATGAACTTTACTCTTAGTTGTCAAATATCAGAGTCAGTTTAAGTGTTGATGATCTGACATCAGGTCATTGTAGTCGGGCTGTTACTTCTTTAATTATAGTGAAATAGGCATTTTTTCACCAAGGACATCAACTTTTGCACACTGTCACACTGCCATTAATCACACTAATGTTATTAGTAACTCTTTTTGTGTTTAATATCAGTGAAATGAGGCAGAAAAACTGTATTTCATGATGAAGAAAGCAAAAGTTGGTCACATGTTAATATTTAGATTTAAATAATAAAACAAAAATAAATTAATAACATTTAAAACCCAGCATAAGCACATTAAAACATTTAGAAAGATTCAAGGAAAAGCTGCTCCAATACAAAACTCCCATATGAAAATCTCAGATTTATAAGAGAGCATTTAATGTGGCGCAGGTTGCATATAATTATGCTTTATTTCTATTTTAGATAATATGGTTTGTGAAGAATAATGTGCAGTATTTTGTAGCTCACACAGTCCTGTTAGTTTACATAGATTGATAAAGTTATAGATATATTTTGTGCGCGGTGGATGTGTTTTTAATTTTAGTCCAGTTTACATTCGGCACATGAAACTGCAGCGAGTGATAAATTCTGTTTTGCGTTACGTAACAACCAGAGATGGAAAAACAACAGCTTACAAATTTACCACCAGGGTTTTGCAGGAGGAGATATTATTACCATGTTCACAGCTGTTTGACACAATGTTTCTGTTGCGGTCGCGCCGACTGTGTTTCCTGTTTGTGTGGCTGCAACGAGAACAAACATGTTTTTGAAGGAAACAAATGTAGAAAGTAGAACAGTGTTTTTCTGCAGTTTGATTCCCTCTGGAGTCATAAATACACTTAAAAATGCAAAATTGAGTTTGATGAGCAGCCAACTAAGTGCATGAATTCTGTTATTTAGTATCTAATAACCCTTTAGAAAGAATTATAAACATCAGATGCAACTTTGCAATAAACAATTCATTAATAAATGGTTTATAAAACATTTCATAGTTTAACATTAAATAACTACAAATGTATAATTTGGCAGCAGCTGTGTGAGCTATCACAAACATCCATGTTCACTCTGAAATGTAAAAAGCTTTTCTTTAGTTTGTGCAAAATGTAAAAACTAGACTTAAATAAAAAAAGGTCAAATGAGTTCTTCAGTTGACACAGAAACTGAAGTGCTAGCAGCTGTTTGCTCAGAGATGTGCAGTGCGGGGTTGCTGGTGCAGAGGAGCAGGTGTGAGCCGGAGGTTGCGGTGAGGAGGAAGGTCGCACCTTCGTCATTTCTCAGCACAGACAGCGATCTGCAGGCTGCTGTGTGACCACATCCTCTCCTCCGCTGCCGCTCTCTGCTCCCCTGCAGGGTTTCAAACCCTCACCAACAACAGCTTCGACCTTCTTCTGTGCACAGATGACACGGATGATTTCCTGTTGTTATGCGGCGGACTCACTCACACTCTCACATTTACTTTCCTACTCACAAAAGATAACTTCTTTATTCATGAGGGGAATATAAACTCTCATAAGCTTCTTTCATTTGCGCAGAATGGAAAAACTGGATATGACTTGATATCGAGAAACAAGACATAAAAGGTCAAATGAGTTCTTGACAAGAATATTAAAATGCAGATTAGTCGACGGAATTTAATTTAAATCAAATGTCACTTTAGTCATCTCTCAGTTTGATCACTGGAAAAACTTCTTAAGAACCAAATGAAGCAGTTTATTTGAGCGGGGATGTTTAAACAAACTGCACGTGGGCGAAAAATAGTTTATTTCTCGGAAAACAGGCAGATAGGCGAGCCGCTAAAAATATCCACCTGAGATAAGACGTGCAGGCATGTTATCAGCTCTGCTGGCACCAATTTATAGCAACTGACGAGTTACAGCTATCTGTGTCTTTCTAAATTTAAACGACCATTATGTTCTGAACCGTGTCTGATATGAAGTTCATGAAGTTCCTTTTCTGTTTTTTGTGTACACTAGATCTAAATACTGTTCGACTGTCTGGAGACGTCATTGCAATCATAGACAAACTCACTGAGGACAAACTTTGAGATGCTCTAAAACACTTTTATTGAGAAGAAAATTAAGCAAACAGTTGATTCACAACCACGAACACACATGCAAAGAGGACATATTATCATCATTATAAGTATTTATAAAAAGGCCACACTAAAGCAGCCTTAAAGGTGCAATACGTAAGAACTGCTAACTGTAGCTAGTTAGCTCAGTTAGCTGTACAGCTAGCTGTCTGGCTGACATTGCAAAACAATGCATAAATGTCACAGGTTCAAAGTGTCTTTCCTCCAGATTCAATTTCAGTGAAGTCTTGAATGTTTACAACTACAGTTCTTTCATATTGCACCTTTAAGATTGTAACAAAAGTATATATATAGAGCTGTATTTTAGCAGAATTGAGTGACAAGGAAACACAGTGCAACATACAAAGATGGCAAAAATGTGTCTTCAATGTTTTCAGCCAGTATTTACAGAAACCAACAACATCCCCGAGAAGTGGATCGCTCAGGCTCAGCTCTCAGTTGTTCCGCTTTCCAGAAGAACCCTGCAGAACAGACAGAACAGACACATCGCCATGATTCTTTTTAGCACTTGTTCGTTGACATATAACATTTGCAGAAGCAGTTTTTTTTTAAATAAGGGACAAACAACATGGAGACGGCGGAGAACGAACCGGAAGCTTCCACACCAGAAACATCACGAAGGCGCCGTAGACGCAGCCCTTGACGATTAAAACGCCGTAGGAGAGCTTGGCGGCCTGACTTCTCTTCAGATACACCTCTGCAGAAAGAAACATTATACTGAGTGACAGAAACATACACACTCATACATACATACTGAAATGGGTTATACACGATACGTTTTGTAGAAAGGTTGAGGTGACACGTATAAAACATTTAACATATCTGTGAATTGTTGCAGAAAAGTACAATGACATCATTTTATTTTGGCGAGCTGCAATCTCATAACTTGAGTATTTTCAATATTTACATCACTATGTGGATTAAATGCTACATAAGAACCAAAGAAGCTTATTCTTAAATAGTATAACTGTATATACAGACACGTAAATATATATACCATGTACCTTTTCTATTGATATTTAAGTATACATAAGACTTTTACTCGAGTACTATCCGTACTGGAGACTTTCACTGTCACCAAAATAAGATTTTAACATGATATCTTAACTTTTACTCAAATTTGACTTTTCTGGGTGTGTTTTATAACACAATGCTGCTTTTTATGTACATTTATATACATGATATATGTTATATGTATGCTTATAAAAACCACCATGAGTGCATTTTGTAGACTGTATGATTATAATTCAGGCATTGAGGTGAACATAAGCACAAAAAAATGTATTTACCTGTTGTTATGTTTTTTCCAGTATTTGGAGCTATGAAATGTAAAAGACAGGGAGAGATTAGTTACACGTGTTTCCATCAGCAAGAAGATGTTGTTTAAAGGAACAGTTCACAGAAACATTCAAATTCAGTCATTATCTACTCATCCTCTAAAGTTTCTGGAGCTTCACAGCAAAACTGCAGTAGATGGGGACTTTATTTTATTATTCATTTGGTTGTTTTCAACATTTAAAACTAGTCCCCATCTACTTAATCTGTTTAGGAGAATGATGCAACGCTGTTTTGCCGTGAAGCTCCGGAAAAATGTTTTTTGGATTAAGAAACTTCAGCTGACCTTCCATCAGAGTTGAGCAGATATAATGACAGAATATTCATGTTTGGGTAAATTCATCCTTTATGAATGAACATACCTTTTTCACCAGGAATTGAAGCTGTAGTATTTGTAGTTACTTTCCCATCGAAGAATCTGGCAATGCACTCAAATACATTGTTGGGGTCGAACCATTCTTTGGCGTCGACCTTCAGCCTGCTGGTGATTGTGTAAAACGTTTCATCATTCGGCTGCGCAGGCATGATGTCCGTCGCCACACCCGTCTTCCTTTCCTCATTATTGATCTTCCAGGATACAGTGACATGGTCTGGGTAGAATCCACTGATCACACAAACCAAGGTCTTCTTCCTTTTTTCTTTGTCTACTTTGTTCCGGCACTCCTTCTGTGACGGTGGAAGCACTTTCACTGTTGGTGGTTTAGGATCACGGCCTGTTTCTGTGAGGAGAAGGACACAAATCAATTAACCAAAGCTGCATTCATACAGCAAACCAGTGTGCGATAACCGAAGTGTGACATCTTGATACCTGGATTTTAGATGTAAACATCAGGGCACAAAAAAGACACAAGAGACCTTTTCATACTGGTCAGTCATTTAAAGTGAGTTTCCTCGGTTAAAAATTGGGCTTTCAATGCAGTGATCTTACCAAGAACTGTGAGTCTTGTTCCCCCTCCAAATTCAGCAGGAAAACTGCCTGAGCACACCGCTGACTCGCAAGTAAAAAACTGACAAAGATCTACCACGGCCTAATTTATTCTTTTACTGCATATTGGAGTTTTTCACAAACAAGGTTCCCACTTAAAGAATCATATTCTCTTCCTTCACCTCTTGATTTAAAGAAAGAAATCTTACCGGCGTCTGATAAAATGCTAGCCATTGTAAATACTTTAATTACATTCTATGTCTTCACCTTACTTCATAACTTTTAGACTTTGTTTGGCACACTAACATCAGGAAATCGCCAAACAAAGACATCTGCTTTTTACAGCACTAAACTTAACTTCATCTTTCTTAGACTTGCACTGAAAGAAAGTCACAAGACACACATTAACATCAGGACATCTTTTTTAAACAAGAATATATATAACATTTTCTTACCCAATACAGTCAGTTTGGTTCCACTGCCAAAGTAAGCAGGGTCGTAGTTGTTCACACTGATACAAGGCTGCAGAAAAACTGTCGAGCCTCTCAGAACTGACAGGTGCAAAACTGGGTTTGTTTCAGATAAAGTAAAAACCTTAAAACAATACACCTGCATACTCTGTCAGCTGCCTTAGATTTAACATGCATTTAACTGCATGAGATTAAAAACAACCCTGATATTTATACAGTTTAGTTACCAAAGTTAGCTGTTGAGGAATATTAGATTAGTTTATGTTAACATGTAAGTTTCTTACCTAAAACAGTGAGTTTGGTTCCAGCTCCGAAATAAGCTTCTGACTGTGAACTCACAGTATTTAACAGAGATGATAAGAACTCCATGTGAGAGTAATAATCTGGGCATACAGCCAGGTTTTTTTTTTGTTTAATCGCTGCAGTACGTTTACTAGAGAACGTACTGCAGCACAAACTTACACTTTTTAAAAAAAGACAATACTTTTTGTACTTTGTGTGCTGGCATTAAAATAAAGGTCTGAACATGCATCTTAACACTGGACATTATTTCCTACTCATGCATTATCCAAACAAGTTGTGGCTTAAGCTCTGTGAGAAGTTTTTGCTGCAGGTTTTCTTACCTAAAACTGTGAGTTTAGTTCCAGCTCCAAAGTAAGCCTCGTTGTAGGAGCACAGAGACTCTCAACAGTGACAAAACCTCTTCCTACAGCCTCTCTTTGTCTCTGACACTCTGAGATTAGACTTGACTTGTTTTCACCATTTTAACATCTATTCAACATGTTTATGTTTATTAATCTACTTATGTGCAAAATTGTTGGTGTTTAGGAGTTGTTTGAGTCTGCCATTATCTCAAAAGTATTAAAAACATCTTGACAAAATAACACCTGAGCAAAACTGAACCCAATTTAAAATGATTTCTTACCTAAAACTGTTAACTTTGTTCCTCCACCGAAGAAAGCCTCTCTACCATCATTGTCACAGTGCATTTGATCGGTGCTCAAAACAGCCCCAGATGCTAATACGTGTGAACTTTCCTTTAAAATTAACAACTACCACCTGGTTTTGCAAGTTGCAAGAAGTACAGACTAATAATCATGACATAAGCTTCGTTCTGACACAGAATTTAAATTGAATACTCAAATTAAAGTTTGATTTCTTACCTAAAACAGTTACCTTTGTTCCTCCACCAAAGTAAGCCTCTGTATTCTGAGTCACAGTGCATTCGATCAGTGCTCAAAACAGCCGCAGATGCTGCTTTGACTTTTCTGCTTTGGTCTCTAGTTTTCTAATAACTGTAACATTACTTTAAAAACCAACAACCACAGCCTGTTTTTGAAAGTTGTAAGCAACACAAAACAGCAATTACAACCCTGTTAGATTTGTATTAACTTATCAAGAACAGTCAAAATAAGAACAACAACCTCTGAGCTAAACTCAAAATGGACTTCAGTGCAGTAAGAATACAGATGAAGGAAATATTTTGTTTGATTTCTTACCTAAAACTGTTAACTTTGTTCCACCACCAAAGTGAGCTTCTGTATTACCACCAGTCACAGTGCATTTGATCAGTGCTCAAAACAGCCCGTGATGCAGCTTTAACTTTGCTGCTTTATCTTATAGTTTTCTAGTAAATCTAACTTCCCTTTAAGCTACTACAGCCAGATTTGGCACGTTGTAAGCAATGCAATTTTTTTGATTTCTTACCTAAAACAGTTAATTTTGTTCCTCCACCGAAGTAAGCTTCTGATCCAGCACCACCAGAGTCACAGTGCACTTGATCAGTGCTCAAAACAGCCTCAGATGCTGCTTTAACTTATAGACTTCTAATAAATGTAACTTCCCTTTAAAACCAACGACTACAGCCTGTTTTTGCAAGTTGTAAGCAATGCAGATAAAAAATTACATTCCTGTTATACTTTATTTACCCACCAAGAACAGTCAGTTTTGTGCCTGTTCAATCTGAAGAACAAAAAACTCTGAGCTAAACTTAAACTGGACTTGATTGCAGATATTTTTTTTCAGAATCACTACAATTTAGTTTGATTTCTTACCTAAAACAGTCACTTTTGTTCCTCCACCGAAGTAAGCCTCTCTCTGAGTCACAGTGCATTCGATCAGTGCTTAAAACAGCCCTTGATGCAGCTTTAACTTTGCTGCTTTATCTTATAGTTTTCTAATAAATCTAACCTCCCTTTAAGCTACTACAGCCAGATTTGGCATGTTGTAAGCAATGCAATTTTTTTGAATTCTTACCTAAAACAGTCAATTTTGTTCCTCCACCGAAGTAAGCTACTGAGCCAGCACCAGTGTCACAGTGCACTTGATCAGTGCTCAAAACAGCCTCAGATGCTGCTTTAACTAATAGACTTCTAATAAATGTAACTTTCCTTTAAAACCAACGACTACAGCCTGTTTTTGCAAGTTGTAAGCAACACAGACCAACAATTACATTCCTGTTAGACTTTAATTACACACCAAGAACAGTCAGTTTGTTTTGTGCCTGTGAACAAAAACAAAAACCTCTGAGCTAAACTTAAACTAGACTTGATTGCAGATCACTTTTTTCAGAAACACTTCAATTTAGTTTGATTTCTTACCTAAAACAGTTACTTTTGTTCCTCCACCGAAGTGAGCCTCTCCCTGATTCACAGTGCACTCGATCAGTGCTCAAAACAGCCCTTGACGCTGCTTTGACTTAGTTTCTTTAGTTTCTAGTTTTCTGAAGAGTAAAAACCTCTGAGCTAAATTTAAACTGGATGAACAGAAACATTCACATTAAGTTTTATAAAGCACTTTGTTTGATTTCTTACCTAAAACAGTTAACTTTGTTCCTCCACCGAAGTGAGCTTCTCCACCATAGTCACAGTGCACTTGATCAGTGCTCAAAACAGCCCCAGATGGTGCTTTAACATTGCTGCAGTTTTCTAATCAATGGAACTTCCCTTTAAAACCAATGACTAAAGCCTGATTTTGCAAGTTGTAAGGAATAACTCACCAAGTACAGTCAGTTTTGTGCCTGGGCCAAAATAAGCTTCGTTTTGACACAGAGTCTAATCTAAAGAGCAAAAACCTCTGAGCTAAACTTAGACAGGACTAACAGAAGCACTCATATTACATTTTACAAAACACATTGTTTGAATTCTTACCTAAAACAGTTAACTTCGTTCCTCCACCAAAGTAAGCTTCTGAAGCACCACCAGAGTCACAGTGCACTTCAGCAGTGCTCAAAACAGCCCTTACATGCTGCTTTGACTTTGCTTCTATAGTTTTGAGTTTTCTAATTACTGTAAATCTTTAAAACCAACAACTACAGCTTGTATTTGCAAGTTGTAAGCAACCCAGACCAACAATTACCACTCTGTTAGATTTTTAGGAACTCACCAAGTACAGTCAGTTTTGTGCCTGGGCCGAAATAAGCTTCGTTCTGACACAGAGTTTAATCTGATGAACAAAAACCTCTGAGCTAAACTGAGACTGGACTTGAGTGCAGTGAGTTTCTCACAGTAACACACAAATAATAATATATTTTTTTGATTTCTTACCTAAAACAGTTAATTTTGTTCCTCCACCGAAGTAAGCCTCTCTACCACCACCACCAGAGTCACAGTGCACTCGATCAGTGCTTAGAACAGCCCCAGATGCTGCTGTCACTGAGCTTCTTTAGTTTCTAGTTTTCTAAGAGATTAAACTTAAACAACAGCTACAGCATCTTTTTGCAAGCTGTAAACAATGCAAACATAAAATTCCCACCCTGTTAGACCTTATTTACTCACCAAGTACAGTCAGTTTTGTGCCTGGGCCGAAATAAGCTTCGTTCTGACACAGAGTTTAATCTGAAGAGCAAAATCCTCTGAGCTAAACTGAGACTGGACTAACAGGAACATTCACATTACATTTTACAAAACACTTAGTTTGATTTCTTACCTAAAACAGTTAATTTTGTTCCTCCACCGAAGTGAGCTTCTCCAGTATTAGTCACAGTGCACTTGATCAGTGCTCAAAACAGCCTACATGCTGCTTTGACTTAGCTTCTTTAGTTTCTAGTTTTCTAATGGATTAAACTTTCCTTTAAAACCAACAGCTATAGCATCTTTTTGCAAGTTGTAAGCAACGCAAACCAACAATTTACTCACCAAGTACAGTCAGTTTTGTGCCCGGGCCAAAATAAGCTTCGTTCTGACACAGAGTTTAATCTGAAGAGCAAAAACCTCTGAGCTAAACTTAGACAGGACTAACAGGAACATTTATATTACATTTAACAAAACAGTGTGTTTGATTTCTTACCTAAAACAGTTAATTTTGTTCCTCCACCGAAGTAAGCTTCTCCAGCAGTAGTCACAGTGCACTTGATCAGTGCTCAAAACAGCCTACATGCTGCTTTGACTTTGCTTCTTTAGTTTCTAGTTTTCTAATAACGTAAATCTTTAAAACCAACAACTACAGCCTGTTTTTTGCAAGTTGTAAGCAACACAGACCAACAAACAACACTATGTTAGATTTTTAGGAACTTACCAAGAACAGTCAGTTTTGTGCCCGGGCCGAAATAAGCTTCGTACTGACACAGAGTTTAATCTGAAGAGCAAAAACCTCTGAGCTAAACTCAGACTGGACTTGAGTGCAGTTAGTTTCTCACAGAAACACACAAATAATAATGATTTTTTTGATTTCTTACCTAGAACAGTTAACTTTGTTCCTCCACCGAAGTAAGCCTCTCCACCACCACCACCAGAGTCACAGTGCACTTGATCAGTGTTCAAAACAGCCCCAGATGCTGCTGTCACTGAGCTTCTTTAGTTTCTAGTTTTCTAATAGATTAGACTTAAACAACAGCTACAGCATCTTTTTGCAAGCTTTAAAACAATGCAAACATAAAATTCCCACCCTTTTAGACCTTATTTACTCACCAAGTACAGTCAGTTTTGTGCCGTGGCCGAAATAAGCTTCGTTCTGACACAGACTTTAATCTGATGAACAAAAACCTCTGAGCTAAACTGAGACTGGACTAACAAGAACACTCACATTACATTTTACAAAACACTTAGTTTGATTTCTTACCTAAAACAGTTAATTTTGTTCCTCCACCGAAGTGAGCTTCTCCAGTAGTGGTCACAGTGCACTCGATCAGTGCTCAAAACAGCCCTACATGCTGCTTTCACTTAGCTTCTGTAGTTTCTAGTTTTCTAATGGATTAAACTTTCCTTTAAAACAAACCAACAGCTACGGCATCTTTTTGAAAGTTGTAAACAGCGCAGACCAACAATTTACTCACCAAGAACAGTCAGTTTTGTGCCCGGGCCAAAATAAGCTTCGTTCTGACACAGAGTTTAATCTGATGAACAAAAACCTCTGAGCTAAACTTAGACTGGACTAACATGAACACTCACATTACATT
>CAEMYA010002102.1:366991-379402 GCA_903131615.1 Diplodus sargus
GCTTCTCCACCAGAGTCACAGTGCACTTGATTAGTGCTCAAAACAGCCCTACATGCTGCTTTGACTTTGCTTCTTTAGTTTCTAGTTTTCTAATGGATTAAACTTTCCTTTAAAACCAACAGCTATAGCATCTGTTTGCAAGTTGTAAGCAGCGCAGACCAACAATTCCCACTCTGTTAGATTTTTATTTACTCACCAACAACAGTCAGTTTTGTGCCCGGGCCGAAATAAGCTTCGTTCTGACACAGAGTTTAATCTGAAGAGCAAAAACCTCTGAGCTAAATTTAGACTGGACTAACAGGAGCACTCATATTACATTTTACAAAACAATGTGTTTGATTTCTTACCTAAAACCGTTAATTTTGTTCCTCCACCGAAGTAAGCCTCTCTATTACCAGAGTCACAGTGCACTTGATCAGTGCTCAAAACAGCCCTACATGCTGCTTTGACTTTGCTTCTTTAGTTTCTAGTTTTCTAATAATGGTAAATCTTTAAAACCAACAACTACAGCCTGTTTTCTGCAAGTTGTAAGCAATGCAGACCAACAATTACCGCTCTGTTAGATTTTTAGGAACTTACCAAGTACAGTCAGTTTTGTGCCTGGGCCGAAATAAGCTTCGTACTGACACAGAGTTTAATCTGAAGAGCAAAAACCTCTGAGCTAAACTGAGACTGGACTAACAGGAACACTCACATTACATTTAACAAAACAATGTGTTTGATTTCTTACCTAAAACAATTAATTTTGTTCCTCCACCGAAGTAAGCTTCTGCAGCATTGGTCACAGTGCACTTGATCAGTGCTCAAAACAGCCTACATGCTGCTTTGACTTAGCTTCTTTAGGTTCTAGTTTTCTGAAAGATCAAACTTTCCATTAAAACCAATGACTTCAGCCTGTTTTTGCAAGTTGTAAGCAATGCAAACCTAAAATTCCCACCCTGTAAAACTTATTTACTCACCAAGAACAGTCAGTTTTGTGCCCTGGCCAAAATAAGCTTCATTCTTACACAGAGTTTAATCTGAAGAGCAAAAACCTCTGAGCTAAACTTAGAATGGACTTACAAGAACACTCAAAGTGAGTTTTACAAAACACATTGTTTTATTTCTTACCTAAAACCGTTAATTTTGTTCCTCCACCGAAGTAAGCTTCTCCAACACCAGAGTCACAGTGCACTTGATCAGTGCTCAAAACAGCCCCAGATGCTTCTTTTACATTGCTTATTTAGTTTCTAGTTTTCTAGTGGATGTAACTTTCCTTTAAAACCAACATCTGCAGCCAGTTTTTGCAAGTTGTAAGCAACACAGACCAAACAGTAACCACCCTGTTAGACTACAAATGTTATTTTTGTGCCCGGGTCGAAACAAGAACAAAAACCTCTGAGCTTAACTTAAATTGGACTTCAGTGCAGCACATAAACACTAAGACTACAGATTAAAAAAAAAAATTAGTCTGATTTCTTACCTAGAACAGTTAACTTGGTTCCTCCACCGAAGTAAGCTTCATAGCTACCAGAGGCACAGTGCACTTCATCAGTGCTCATAACAGCCCCAGATGCTGCTTTGACTTAAAGTTTTCTAATAAATGTAATTTTTCTTTAAGACCAACAACTCCAGCCTGTTTTTTTCCAAGTTGTAAGCAACGCAGACCAACAGCTACAATCCTGTTAGACTTTATTTACTCACCAATAACAGTCAGTTTTATTCCCAGGATGAAAGAAGCTTCTTACTGGACTTGAGTCCATTCAAATCTACAAATTAATAAAATACTTAGTTTGATTTCTTACCGAGAACAGTTAACTTTGTTCCTCCACCGAAGTAAGCTTCATTGGCACCAGAGTCACAGTGCTCCTGATCAGTGCTCAGAACAGCCCTAGATGCTGCTTTGACTTTGCTGCTTTAACTTAAAGTTTTCTAATAAATGTAATTTTCCTTTAAGACCAACAACTCCAGCTACAAGCCTGTTCAACTTTATTTACTCACCAAGAACAGTCAGTTTTGTGTCCGGGCTGAAAAAAGCTTCCTACTGTCACAGAGTTTAATCCAAAGAGCAACAGTCTCTGGGCTGAACTTAAACTGAGTCGCCTAAGATTTACAAATTAATACAACACTTTCTATGATTTCTTACCTAGAACAGTTAACTTTGTTCCTCCACCGAAGAAAGCTTCACTGCCACCAGTGTCACAGTGCTCCTGATCAGTGCTCAGAACAGCACCAGATGCTGCTTTATCTTGTAGTTTTCTAATAAATGTTACTTCCCTCTAAAACCGACGACTGCAGCTGCAATTTTTGCAAGTTGTAAGCAATGCAAACCTGTCAATCACCCCCCTGTCAGGCTTTATCAGCTTACAAAGAACTAAAACCTCTGAGCCAAACTTTAAATGGAGTCAGTGCAATTACAGATACACTCAAATTACATATTGATAAGATACTTAGTTTGATTTCTTACCTAAAACAGTCACCTTTGTTCCTCCACCGAAGTAAGCTTCTCTATCATTGTCACAGTGCACTCGGTCAGTGCTCAAAACAGCCTCAGATGCTGCTTTGACTTTGTTTCTTTAGTTTCTACTTTTCTATTAACTGTAACTTTCCTTTAAAATCAACAACTTAAGTCTGTTTTTACAAGTTTAACGCAATACACACCAACAATCACAATCCTGTTTGACATTATTTACTCACCAAGTACAGTCAGTTTTGTTCCCGGGCCGAAATAAGCTTCGAACTGGCACAGCGTTCAATCTCAAGAACAAAAACCTCTGAGCCAAACTTAAACTGGACTTGAGTGCAGTTAGTTTCTGACAGAAACACTATGATTCAAATACATGTTGTCATTTCTTTGGTTTCTTACCTAAAACAGTTAGTTTTGTTCCTCCACCGAAGAAAGCTTCATAACCACTAGAGTCACAGTGCACTTGATCAGTGCTCAAAACAGCCTGAGATGCAGCTTTTACTTTGTTTCTTTACATTTAGTTGCTTAGAAGTGTTTATTGTAATAAATACCACTACTTTTTAAACCCAACATCCAACACCAACATTCAGCTGCACTGCAATTTGTTGGTTTTTTCACAAATTTAACGTAACACAAAACTTTTCCTTTAACTTGTACATGTTTTACGTCTCTCACAGGTGAATTAATCAGAAGATTATTTAACGTCTTACTCACCAAGAACAGTCAGTTTTGTTCCTTGCCCGAAATAGGCTTCGTAATTGGCACAGCGCTTGAGCTTAACAGCAAAAAGTACTGAGCTGAGCTTGAACTAAGAAGACCCAAATACATTATGATTATTAATACACTACCCTGATAATAAATGATATAAAGCCTATTAATTTTGTCCAATTTCTTCATCGACTTACCCAAAACAGTCAGTTTAGTTCCTTTTCCGAAGTATGCTTCAGCATTGTCACAGTGCAGAAACGCTTAACATGAAACTCTGGTATCTTTCTCAAGCACAATTAACTCTGAGAATTCAATACTTCTGTTAACAAGACTCTAAAGTGATGTGACATCTATTAAAATACAGCAATGAAGTGAAATATTTACCTAAAACTGTGAGTTTGGTTCCTTGGCCGAAGTAAGCAGGCTGAGTGTTGGTCACAGTGTTTTCACTCCAGCTCAATAATTCAGCTTTTTCGTAACAACAGTTTCTTGTTCCTTTGCTTTCATACACTGAAGTATCTTTGGAAACACTTTTACTAATAATCCTGTTTTTACAAAGACTCTAAAGCGACGTGGCATCCGTTAAATTACAGTAATGAATTGAAATATTTACCTAAAACTGTGAGTTTGGTTCCTTGGCCGAAGTAAGCAGGATAAGCCTGGTTCACAGTGTTTTCACTTAAGCTCAATACTTCAGCTTTCTTGCAGATACTTTTTCCTTCATATTTATACGAACACAATAATTCAGTTTTTACAAAGACTCTAAAGCGACATGGCATCTAATAAAATACAGTAATAAACTGAAATATTTACCTAAAACTGTGAGTTTGGTTCCTTGGCCGAAGTAAGCAGGCTGATTGTTGGTCACAGTGTTTTCACTCCAGCTCAATAATTCAGCTTTTTCATAACAACAGTTTCTTTTTCCTTTTCTTTCATACATTTACACAATTAAACTAGTTTACGTTTCTTGCACTTATTTTAAGTCGATAAAGCTCCAACTTACCCAGAACAGTGAGTTTTGTTCCTTTTCCAAAGTAAGCTTCGTTTACGTTGTCACAGTGCAGAAATGCTGAGCATGAAACTCTTGAGTCTTTCTCTACTAGAATTATCTTTAGAAACACTTTTACTAATAATCCTGTTTTTACAAAGACTCTGAAGTGATGTCACAGCTATTTAAATATGGTAATGAATTGAAATATTTACCTAAAACTGTGAGTTTGGTTCCTTGGCCGAAGTAAGCAGGATCAGCCTGGTTCACAGTGTTTCACTTCAGCTCAATACTTCAGCTTTTTTGTAGATAGTTTTTTCCTTCAGTTTTATACGAATACAATAATTCTGTTCTAACAAAGACTCTAAAGCGACATGGCATCTATTAATATACGGTAATGAACTGAAATATTTACCTAAAACTGTGAGTTTGGTTCCTTGGCCGAAGTAAGCAGGATCAGTGTAGGTCACAGTGTTTTCACTCCAGCTCAATACTTCAACTTTTTTACAGAAACAGTTTTTTCCTTCACCTTTATACGAACACTTAGACTACTTTTGTTGCAGCGAACTGAAGCTACAAAAGCTCAAACTTACCCAAAACTGTGAGTTTTGTTCCTTTTCCAAAGTAAGCTTCGCTTCGATCGTCACAGTGCAGAAATACTGAGCATGAAACTCTTGTGTCTTTCTTGACTAGAATTATCTTTAGAAACACTTTTACTAATAATTCTGTTTTTTCAAAGACTCTAAAGTGATGTGGCATCTAATAAAACACAGTAATGAAGTGAAATATTTACCTAAAACTGTGAGTTTGGTTCCTTGGCCGAAGTAAGCAGGCTGACCTTGGTTCACAGTGTTTTCACTTCAGCTCAATACTTCAATTCTTTTACAGAAACAGTTTTTTCCTTCACTTTTATACAAACACTTCGACCATTTCTGTTGCATTGAACTGAAGCTACAAAAGCTTTGACTTACCCAAAACAGTCAGTTTTGTTCCTTTTCCAAAGTAAGCTTCGTTTGCATTGTCACAGTGCAGAAATACTGAGCATGAAACTCTTGTGTATTTCTCTACCAGAATTATCTTTGGAAACAGTTTTACTGACATATTCTGTTTTTACGAAGACTCTAAAGTGATGTGTCATCTAATAAATACAGAAAGGAAGTGAAATATTTACCTAAAACAGTGAGTTTGGTTCCTTGGCCGAAGTAAGCAGGCTCATTGTAAGTCACAGTGATCCCACTTCAACTCAATACTTTCGCTTTTATATACAGAGTTTTCCTTCACTTTCAGACAAATGTTTCAGATATTCTAATTTTTGTTTCAGTTAATTGAAGTTGCAAAAGCTTCGACTTACCCAAAACAGTGAGTTTTGTTCCCTTTCCAAAGTAAGCTTCATTTCCAGTGTCACACTGAACGTCTCCTCCAACAAAAAGTCACAAAACTTTCCAGAATCAGCCTGTTGAGACAGTCTGATAATCCAGAGGAGGAAGAAGATTCAAACATGCCGGATGAGCTTCATGATGTCCAAAGTTGTTTTGTTTGTTGTGACGATGGCTAAAAGAGGAATCCAAATGCTCCAAATGTGACCTAAAAATCATTAAGAAACTATTTTTTTCTATCTGGCTACCTTCATATTAATTGACTTTTCAATGTCAAAGTGTTCAAACATCTTATAAACCTTCAGATTATTGTTTTTTTTGCTCTAAAGCAGCATGTAGCCGTCTAAACAATGGGAGTCAATGGGAGGAGGTTTTTGTACGACGGCTCTATGGGGATGTATCACCGTGGCCCCCTGTCCCCACGATGAAAAACCGTCACACAAAAACCTGATGCCGCTTTATTTCCCCCCCTCTCCTTCCCCCACCCAGCTCCCCCGTATCTCATCCCCCATCTCGGTGTGCGTCTGTGGGAGCAGCTGTGCAGGTCGGGCTGGGTGACGGCTGAACCAGCTCCAACCTGACTGCTGCTATTTCTGTGACGGCTAAGAAAAGAAGCGACAACAGAGGGGAGGTAAAGATAAAACTGGGCTTTTTTCGGGGTTTGTTCGTCACTCCTCGGAGGAAGTGACATCACGGCTGGTCACACCTCTTTATCATCGCAGTTTATCAGCGAAGCTCATTTCTGTCGGGTTCACGATGCGTCTGTTACTGCGACAGCCGTTGTAACAAATTTAAATGCAACTTTTAGCTGTGTGAGTGCTGATTTCAGACCTTGAAAGAACTTATATCCTACTTTAAAGAACATTTAGTGGGGCGGCCTGTGGCATGTCCAGTCACTGGTTCGAAAAATTAAATAAATTCACTATAAAATCATTGGTTACTGCTCATATAGAAATGATCTCTATGTCTTCTATATCGAGCCATTCAGAACTGAAATTTCCTGAGTTTGCTGCCTGTATTAATTGATGACAAAGTGCAAAATCCATCTTATAGAGGATATATGTGGCAGGATAGTTTACAGTTTAACAATAAACTTTATTGTCTAAGATGACACAGTAAACCTCACTGGGAATTTGATAATTAAACATTTTCCTGAGCATCTTTTTCTGCATAATATTCCCTAAAAAATATTTCTCACATTGACCCATTTTGGATAATAACTATACCAACATATTGTTGATAGGCCAATATCAGCTTATATTATCGGCCAACTGATATTATACTATATATCAGTCAGGATCTAGTTGTTTTCATGCACAGTGTGTTTCAGAGTAAACAACCGTGATGTCATATATATCATATCATATTTGCTATCATAACTGCTTCATGTAGGGAGTATTTTTTAAAGTGAACTCATGCATGCAGAGACTTGAAGGTTTCCCTCCTCTGGTGATTGTTGCACACTGCATCCTCAGACAGAGTCATGTAGGAGCTGATCTTTCCAAACAGAGCCAATACTGGCTAATGTGACATCAGATGATTTTACAACTCATACGTTACTTTACATTTGGCTATTTGTTTTTGCTATGTTTAATATGGTTTCCTCACGCTGCACTCAACATTATCTGCCACCAATAACACAATCACTGCTGTCTTTGCTGACTTTAGCAATCTTTAATAGCCTCTGCAAACAGAGAAAAGTTGGAATTTAATGTCCTTTTTAAAGTCAAGACATCAAAATTAAAGCATAATATTGTCACTGGAAGTCACTCTTATCCTACATTAATAGGCAGTTTAGTATCAAGCCAGTGGAGCCACAGCTCCTTCCTGCCTGTGAGCCATCTGTGAGAGGCACTCTTGTTATTTGTATGACGGTCTGCTCTGTGTGCATCACTGTGACTGGCAGCACAGTAGTAGGTGCTGCTGTCATTGAGAAGCAGCTTGCTTATTTCAAGAGTGAAGCTGTTTTTGGATGCGTCGATAGAGGACTGGAAGTGCCCTGAAGTCTGCTCATGTTCTTTAATGAGAAACTCCACTGGAGCTCCGTAGTGGTGTTGTCGGTACCAGAACATGGTGTAGCCGGTCATGCTGATCCCTGGACCCATGCTGCACTCCAACTTCACTGTGAGTCCAGGGTCAGATATTTGATCTCCAGATTGAAGAACTACAACAGTGAGACCTGCAGCAGATGAAGGATAATGTTTCTTTGTGTTTCATCGCAGTAAACAGAAGAGTGAATGCAGATATGATAGATGAGATATGAACATTTGATGAGAACTTGACCTTTCAAGTGTCGGTCAGCTGTTACATCCATTATGAGTTAATTCACGAAACCTACCTGAGTGTAAAAGAAGTGAGAGATAAATGAGTGAGATCAGCATGATGAGCCTCCGTCCAGATGAAGGATGGAGTCAAACTGTTGAACACAGAGGAAACACAAAGTCTGATGCTCCCATGATCACATGACTGGAGGGGGAGGTCCTGCATATATCATACTCAGCTGTAATCAGCTGATACTTTAAGGTGCAGGAAGGCTCAAAGAAGGCAACAAAAACATAAAATGGTTCCATTCAGCTTGTCTGGCATAATCCAAGTCTCCAGAACACAGAGATCCTGAAATCATTTAAAATGACGTTTTTAATTTGCAGCAACAGTGAAGATTTCAGCTTCAACATGGTGAAAATACAGCAATTTAAAATCAATTTGTAATCTCAGGGCTTCCAGAGAGTTGGATTATCTCGGACAAGTTTTATGGAGCCATTTTATATTTACTTTCTGTTCTTTTTTTAACCTTTAAAGAATGCTAAATAAAAAAAGAATATTTGCACATTTTGTAATGAATAGGTTAACATGAGCACAAGCTGCATGTTCACCTTCTTCTTCATCAATGATCAGAATTTGACTCCAGTAATCAGTATAATTATGTCAGTTCTCAAATAACTAAAACCCTGAGCAGCAGCTGTCACTAGTTTCTGTGTTGGAGGGTTTTAGTCAAGCGGTGCTATTAAACCACATCACTGTGTGCTGGCAGCGCAGAAATACACAGCTGAGTCAGATGTGTTCACTTCATGAATGATCAGAGATCCTTTCAGTGTGCCCTCTCTTTTAATCTGGAATCTGGAGTCCTTAAACTGGTCCTCATAGATCGGCTCACTCGTGCCATATGTGTACCCAATGAGGGTCATAGACTGACTGTTCTGTTGGTGTTGGTACCACAGCATCACTTCGAGGTTGCTGTCATCGTGACTGCAGGTAATGTCGAGCTCCTTCGTCTCTTCCACCACAAATTTAGAAGAGGGCTGTTTAACTTCAACACTCGACACTTTTCCTGCGAACAAAGTCAATGAAATTGTTGTTTTTCTTCAGTTAAAATGGTTGTAGAACAAGTTGTAAAAAAAAAAAACAGTAATTGATGTTAAATGAAAAGTCATAATATTGAGCAGAGACTTGAGTCTGGCTTACTTGTGAACATGAGCAGTAAAAATCCACATGTGTATAAAGCTGGAGACATCCTGGAAACTGAAGTTGAAGCTGTGCAACAGCGACAAATAACCAAAACACACAGATTACTTTCATATCAAATCTACAGTTAAAACATGAACTGACATCTGGTATCAGAGGTGGAGCATTCACATGGTCCTCCGCTCTGACAGACTGATTACAAATGAGCGATGACTACCTTCCCTTCTACGTCACACCTCCTCTTCCCCACCTTCTTCCTCTGCACACAGCTGACTGATTCTGATTCTGCTTCTTTGCACTTAACAAATGTGAGAAACGACAGATAGAGCTGTGAAAACCAAAACTGTATCTGATGAGTTTAACCAGAATTTGAGACTGTTTTATTTAATTTCTTGTCTCCAGCATAAAGCCTCTATTAAATCCTCTCCTCGGTGTGTGTTAACAGCCAAACCAGTGGAGCCACAGCTCCTTCCTGCCTGTGAGCCATCTGTGACAGTCACTCTTGTTATTTGTATGACGGTCTGCTCTGTGTGCATCACTGTGACTGGCAGCACAGTAGTAGGTGCTGCTGTCATTGAGAAGCAGCTCACTTATTTCAAGAGGGAAGCTGTTTTTGGATTTGTCAGGAGATGACTGGATGCGTCCAGCAGGTAAGTCGTACTCATTAAGGAGATATTCCACTGGAGCTCCGTAGTGGTGTTGTCGGTACCAGAACATGGTGTAGCTCATCATGTTGAGCCCTGGACCCAAGCTGCACTCCAACTTCACTGTGAGTCCAGGGTCAGATATTTGATCTCCAGATTGAAGAACTACAACAGTGAGACCTGCAGCAGATGAAGGATAATGTTTCTTTGTGTTTCATCTAAATAACCAGAAGAGCGAATGCAGATATGATAGATGAGATATGAACATTTGATGTGAACTTGAACTTTCAAGTGTCGGTCAACTGTTACATCCATTATGAGTTAATTCACAAAACCTACCTGAGTGTAAAAGAAGTAAGAGATAAATGAGTGAGATCAGCATGATGAGCCTCCGTCCAGATGGAGGATGGAGTCAAACTGTTGAACACAGAGGAAACACAAAGTCTGATGCTCCCATGATCACATGACTGGAGGGGGAGGTCCTGCATATATCATACTCAGCGGTAATCAGCTGATACTTTAAGGTGCAGGAAAGCTCAAAGAAGGCTGAAGCAGATGAAGACATGTTTTAAACATCAATCAATAAATCAATCAATAAATAAAATGGCTCAATTCAGTTTGTCTGGCATAATCCAAGTCTCCTCTGTTGTTTTTTAAGCTTTAAAAGAATGTTAAAGATAAAAAAGTATTTTGTAATAAATAACTTTGCATGAACACAAGCTGCATGTTCACTTACTTCTTCGTCAATTATAAATAGAATATCAAGAATCAGAGCCCAGTAATCAGCATAATTATGTCAGTTCTCAAATAACTAAAACCCTGAGCAGCAGCTGTCACTAGTTTCTGTGTTGCAGGAGGTTTTTAGACAAGCGGTGCTATTAAACCACATCACTGTGTGCTGGCAGCGCAGAAATACACAGCTGAGTCTGATGCTTTCACTTCATGAATGATCAGAGATCCTTTCAGTGTGGCCTCTCTTTTAATCTGGTATCTGGAGTCCTTAAACTGGTCTTCGTAGTTTGGCTCACTCGTGCCATATGTGTACCCAATGAGGGTCATAGACTGACTGTTCTGTTGGTGTTGGTACCACAGCATCACTACGAGGTTGCTGTCATCATGACTGCAGGTAATGTCGAGCTCCTTCGTCTCTTCCACCACAAATTTAGAGGAGGGCTGTTTAACTTCAACACTCGACACTTTTCCTGCGAACAAAGTCAATGAAATTGTTGTTTTTCTTCAATTAAAATGGTTGTAGAACAAGTTGTAGAAAAAAAACAGTAATTGCTGTTAAATGAAAAGTCATAATATTGAGCAGAGACTTGAGTCTGACTTACTTGTGAGCACGAGCAGTAAAAATCCACGTGTATAAAGCTGGTGACATCCTGGAAACTGAAGCTGAAGGTGTGCAACAGTGACAAATAACAAAAATACACTGATTACTTTCATATCAAACGTACAGTTAAAACGTACTGACATCTGGTATCAGAGGTGGAGCATTCACATGGTCCTCCGCTCTGACAGACTTGTTACAAATGAGCGATGACTACCTTCCCTTCTACGTCACACCTCCTCTTCCCCACCTTCTTCCTCTGCACACAGCTGATCTGACTGATTCTGCTTCTTTGCACTTAACAAACATGAGAAACGACAATCAAAGCTGTGAAAACTAAAACTGTATCTGATGAATTTAACCAGAATTTCAGACTGTTTTATTTCATTTCTTGTCTCCAACATGAAGCTTCTCTTTTATATTCTCTCCTCACTGTTTGTTAGCAGCCAAACCAGTGGAGCCACAGCTCCTTCCTGCCTTTGAGCCATCTGTGAGAGTCACTCTTGTTATTTGTATGACGGTCTGCTCTGTGTGCATCACTGTGACTGGCAGCACAGTAGTAGGTGCTGCTGTCATTGAGAAGCAGCTCACTGATTTCAAGAGGGAAGCTGTTTTTGGATTTGTCAGGAGAGGACTGGAAGTGTCCAGCAGGTAAGTCGTACTCATTAAGGAGATATTCCACTGGAGCTCCGTAGTGGTGTTGTCGGTACCAGAACATGTTGTAGCTGACCATGTTGATCCCTGGACCCATGCTGCACTCCAACTTCACTGTGAGTCCAGGGTCAGATATTTGATCTCCAGATTGAAGAACTACAACAGTGAGACCTGCAGCAAATGAAGGATAATGTTTCTTTGTGTTTCATCTCAATAAACAGAAGAGCGAATGCAGATATGAACATTTGATGTGAACTCGAACTTTCAAGTGTCGGTCAGCTGTTACATCCATCATGAGTTCATTCACAAAACCTACCTGAGTGTAAAAGAAGTGAGAGATAAATGAGTGAGATCAGCATGATGAGCCTCCGTCAAGATGAAGGATGGAGTCAAACTGTTGAACACAGAGGAAACACAAAGTCTAATGCTCCCATGATCACATGACTAAAGGGGGAGGTCCTGCATATATCATACTCAGCGGTAATCAGCTGATACTTTAAGGTGCATGAAGGCTCAAAGAAGGCTGAAGTAGATGGAGACATGTTTTAAACATTAATCAATAAATCAATCAATCAATAAAATGGCTCAATTCAGTTTGTCTGGCATAATCCAAGTTTCCTCTGTTGTTTTTTAAGCTTTAAAAGAATGCTGAATATAATAAGTATTTTACAGTAAATAAGTTTACATGAGCACAAGCTGCATGTTCATTTACTTCTTCATCAATTATCAGAATTTGACTCCAGTAATCAGCATAATTATGTCAGTTCTAAAATAACTAAAACCCTGAGCAGCAGCTGTCACTA
>CAEMYA010002103.1:0-33045 GCA_903131615.1 Diplodus sargus
TTAAAAAGGAATTTGCTCACTTCTCAGTCAGTAACAGTAACAGGAATCAGGACACGAAGAAGTGATTTTCTTGATGTTGAAACAGGGAAGACCCCGCCTGCAGAGATTACATGTAGTAACTGTGCATGAGTCACGACGAAACGCTTTGAAATTGAACATTATGTGTATGTGAAAGGGCTCCGCTGAGGAGGTAATTATCAATCAGCCCTGCAGAGTGTTTAAACATCAACAGCACATTGTTTCAGTTGTGTTGGCAGAAGAGCAGACGGGCGAGGTTACCAGCTGGTGTTTGGAGACAAATGCTGCCTTCCAGACAACTCGCATCTCAAAAGTTTCTGATTTCCTACGAGGAAAAGTAGAACGGGACGCCACTCGCAGTCGGAAGTCCTGAATTTATCTACGCCGACTTCACGAGGGAGCAGTTGTCTGACGTCACAACAACGGCGGGATGTGTTTGTAGACTACAGTAAGAGTTCAGATCAGTTTGAAGTATTAAAAGTCAAAGTCCACCATCTCCTACAGAAAACACTGCTCCTGAAACGCCTCGTCTGTAGTCCCGCCTTCAAATCTGTGACTTTGTGACATCACTACTACATCACCATGTCACTGATTTGTAGAATTTATGCCTTGCAGCTAATTTGCCACTAAGAAATTAATTTAGCACAGCTGTTTTGTTGTTGTTGTTGTTGTTGTTAGCAGTGCCGGGTCAGACCTGTGCGATCTGACCAATCAGAGCAGGCTGGGTATTCAGGAGGGGGCGGGGCCTAAGAGAGTAAAGCTATTCTAGTAGTGACACAAAAGAAACGATCAACCTGGAAATGATTGATAAAGATGATTATATAAAAAAGAAATACAGAATTTCTATATATCTGTTATCCTTGTCACCACATATTTCCTCTGTGGTCCATTTATTGTGTTTCTAGCCACTAATTTTAATTCATGACAACATTTCCCTCCTGTTCACACCTCCTGAGTGAGCCTGAAGATGGACTACTGCGCTATTTTTAATCACGCTGCGGCTAAATAATGTAGAAGCACGGAGAAACTGTCCTGAGATCAGTCCACAGCAAATCCTTTAAAAACACAAAATCCCCCTCTGATGAATCATCTTCAAACAAACCAGTCGACCACATGCCGTCAGTTTATGTAGTCATTTATTGGGCCTTATCACATTACATTCATTCCATAGAAAATACATTCAAATGTGACACCTATGTTGACAAAGTGCTGGCTTGTCAATGGAAGCAACAGCCGATCAGGTTTTTTTTAAAGCATGTGTGTTAAAAATAGAAACCACTTCTCCCGTTCTGCCTGTTGCATTACAAATATTGTTGATGTGTGAGCACACACTATAAAAATAGATTTTTTTTCTTCTTATCATACTGAAAATGACGGTCAGTTCATGTTTCCTGGCTGTCACTCACCAGTCTTTTATTTATCTATTTATTCATTTATTTATTTATATATTCATTTATTTATATATGTTTATCTTTAAGCATATGGCATAGCACATTGCGTACCGTTATAAGACGTGCTGCTTATAAAGTCTGAGCTGGATTTTTCACACTTTTGAGGAGATTATTTTTTTGATTTTTTTGAAATATTACGATTCAAATGATCAACAGCTTTAACCGTTTCAGAGCTCCTTTAACAAACAAATCAATAAAAACGTAATAATAACCGTCCTAAAAGAAAAACTCTCTAACAAATGCTACTGCTACGGGAAACCTTCCATCTCTAACGTGTGTAATGCCTAAATTCTAAGTGATCTTTGGGGCAAGTGTTTGCACAGCAAGGTGCTTTTTGGATTCCTGCGTCGAGTCCAGTGTTTGGAAAAAAAAAACGTCTTCACGACCAAATTAGTCAGCGTGTGCAGCGCAGCACAGCAGAAATAAATCCTCTTCTCTCCTTGAGTCAGTGCCTTCAAGAGGGATTATTCGTCTTGAATTAGAGGAGCTGAGAGTTTTTTCACCTGTTCATCATTGAAAACATGACGTCTCTTACACACAGTAAGTTGAATAACTTACAAAAAAATTGGAAACACACAGTATCAGCATCAGGTAGTCTGCATATTGCATCTTTCCCCCTCTGACAAAGGGCTACAATTTTTAAAGTTCATGTAGAAAATAGATTTTTTTTTGTCATTCTCTAACTGTGATAGCAGCAGAAGATTCGTACATCTTGACTTTTTTGATTTCTTATTTCTGTTTTGCACAAAATAAGCTCATAAATTTGCAGTTGTTGTTTGTTTTCTTTTAGGTGAAATGTGTTTTTCACTGGCAGCAAGTCTCCCGTCACGGTCAGACGAGGCTCTCTGTCGTCACAGCTAGTGTACCTTGTTCATGTTAAGGCGTGTGCACATGCCAACGCAGCACATGTGCACGGAGCAGGATGAGAAGTGCTTTTCAATCAAGCAGAGGAGAGAAACAAGCCTCCCCGGTTCAAACTGCCGCTTCTATTAATGCATGAAGCTGCTGAAGTCAAACAGGAAAAATGAAAAGAGGATGACTAAGAAGAGAAAACAGGAAGGTAAGGAGACAGACTTCTCACTACGGCTTTAACCTGTCTGACTTCAAAGAAAAATAATAACTAAGTCTTGTAATCCTACAAAATATGATGCAGAGTCTGTTGACAGAAACGTCCAATTATAGAAGGAAAAACAGGGAAACGAGGAGATCACATTTATCATCTTGGCATGTATTCCTCTGGAACTCCCGACATCTTTCTTTTCTTCAAGGCGGCGTCTACTGTTCTGATCAGTTCATTAATGTTCGTTCGCATTTCGGGAGTGTAGGGATCGTACTCCAGCTTCCGCAGCCCCGATCGTTTGAAGTTCCCGTCCTTCTGGCCCTCGACGCAGAGCAGGCGGTCCTCGGAAACCTTCAGGCCCAAAAACTGGACCATGCCCTTCAGCTTGGAGAACAGGTCCCTCTTCAGATCCTCGAAGTGGACCACCTGCACGTTCTTCCCGTAATTGAGCCAGTCCAGCGTGTGCGACGCCCACCAAGGGGCGTAGTTCCTCACAAACTCGGGCCATTCTGCATGACAAACGAGAGGACAGATCATAAACAAAGAGCTTCAAAGATGCACAAAAAATAAAGAAGTCCATTATATCGTTCAGAGTGAAACCAGGGAGACACAACCACTCAGCTACACTCAGCATTACACTTTAAAATGCTCCAGAAAGCCATTAATAATAAGTTCTTTGCTAAAATCGAAGAAGACGCCACATTCATCAAGTGGTTTGCTCCACTTTACAGTGAAGTGTGGGAGCGGTCATGTTTCACAGCGGCTCTCAAGTGGTCGCAGAACGAATCACATGAGCAGAAATAACCAATGTGACAAATTGTTCTTAAAAATAGATTTTTTTGTTCGCCCTTTTCTTTCTGGGAAATCTTTATCATCTCGCTATTCATTTGTGAAAATAACACATCTAACTAGTTTATAACATATAACTACATAAGCAAGGATGTAATAATATTACAAAAATCTTATATTTATATAATATATGAAAAACTTTAAACGGTCAGCACCAACAGACCCTCCTCAGTAGTGCCGCCCTTTAATTCTGTGACATTGTGACATCACCACGTCAGACAATTGTAAAATGAGCAACTAGTTTGGCACGTAAGAATTGATTTAGCACAGCTGCTCTGTTGTTGTTGTTGTTGTTGTTGTTGTTGTTGTTGTTAGCGGTGCTGGGTCAGGCATGTGTGAGCTGACCAATCAGAGGAGACTGGGTATTTGGGAGGGGGCGTGGCCTTAAAGAGACAGTAACTAAAACAGTATGAGAAAACTGAACAAAACCTCTTCTAGTAGTGACCCAAAATCAAACGATGAACCTGAAAATGGGCCTCGTGTGTCTGTTTAAGTAGCAAGTAGGTGGAGTGGGTTTTGAAATACAGACCCTGATCTCCAAAAACAAATAAAAGTCAACTTGGACCTGAATCTAGAGGAAGTGAAAGTCATGACAGCCAAACACTGACGTCATTTACCTCGGGGGGTCTGTTGCAACTCTTAGCAGCGGGAGGCACGAAGTTATTAAGTTTTTATTAATGTTTGGACAGCAAAGTGGAAGTTTTTTTTTGTGGTTGTCAGTCAAACTGCTGAGCTGCTGTAGGAAAAATCCTCTGCTTGCATCTTTTAGTCATTGATAATCTACTGGCCCATAAAAAGCCGCCTCTGGCAGGAGCTGTGCTGCATTAGCGCGCATCTTTACAGTTCGGAGAGGTCGTCGTTAAAGTTTAAAGCCTGCTGGGTTTGACGTGCTGTCTCGGAAAAACTTTAGTACCGCAGTAGACAGAATATCATATACGGCATCTATGAAGTTCTTTGGAATCACTGAGGAACTGCAGCTGTGACCTCACTGGGTTTGTTCTCCTTATTGACAGACTTTTTAAAGGAAACTGCACTTAAAAATAATTACAGCTCTTCCCCCCAGAACAGCCAGCTTAGACACATATTTGTCCAATAAGGCAGATTCTGATTTGGATTAAGATACGCCTGTTCTTATCAGTTCAAACACTCAAAATGAGAACAGATAACACTGAGAAAATAACAGACTGTGCTTTGTTAATCGCACGCCCTCCAAAATAAGTTACACTGGCTCCTGTGTTGACTTTGCGGGGTCACACTGGAAGGCATCCGAGTCTGAAACATCATCCGAGCCCCACAGTCTCCCTCTGCAGAGGTGAGCGCATCGAACTGTACAAGCGGCGCCCCGAACACAATGTCACACTGACTCTCAGACTGGATCCTCTGTCTGTATTCGAAGTGGCAGCTGTCACACAGCCTTTCTCCTCGCCGATGTCACCGCATCATTTCCCCAACAACACAAGGAGTAAACAGTCATTGGTAGCGGCGGGCCAAATGTGCTGATGTTTTCACAAAGGCGGAGAGACAACTGCTGGGTCGGCAACTCTCCAGCCTCTGGAAAAAAAAAAAATCGATTAAAACCCCTCGCAGAAAGTCAGGGAGACGATACGCGGACGAGACAAAACCAGTTGCCATGGTTACCGGGACCCACTTCGGCGCTGCGAATGCACCGAGGACGGCAGAATATGCATGAAATATAATGATATCTTAGGCAAAAAGAAGTTAAAGGACCCCAAAGGTTTCATTTCTTTAATTACGCCACGAACGACGACCTCGTTAATGAGCTCTTTTAATCATCACGTCGACTCGAGAGGAATTTAAACGCGCTGACGCATCATTATTAAATGGTTACACAATGCAGGGTGATAAAATGTCTAAATATATCACAGAATCGACTAAAAAGGGGACGAATTAAGTCGGCCTTAATATTATATATCAACATTAACATTTTGAATCCAGCAGATAAGTATCACAGAAGCTGTGAGATCATTTGTTTTTTTCACTTCTTGAGCAGAAATTAAGAGGAAGTTACTTGAAAACACACACATGTTGTAACGCAAGGCTATTAAAAGGTTTTCTTAAAGGAACAGTTTTCACATTTTGGATAGAAAATGTATTTATTTAATTATGAAGCTACGGTGAGCAGCTCATCAGCTCAGCTCTGCACCAAGACTGGAGAAACAAGCAGCTAGCTTAGTCTGCCGACCAGCACATACAGCATCTCAATTAAAATGTTCAATCTTGTTTGTTTAATCGCTACAATATTTCTTTTTCCAGTCTGTGTGCTATGTAGCTGTCGAGCCACCATCTAGTGTAACGCTCCCTCTGAGAATAAAGCAATGTTTTTTTCCTTATATTACGTTATTTAATCATTATAGCAGCAGGTACATAGGAAGTCAGTCACAGCTGGAGGCGCTGAGAGGTCCGTCTATATGATGATGATGTCATAGATGTTGTGACACTCATGTATGTTGTATTAATTTGAATAGCCAGGATAATTTAGCAGACAGCAAATGTTCCAACACGCTGTCGATTAAAGCAGCAAGTGCAGTCGACAACAGCAAGGAGAGGAAGAAGTTGAGAAATTCACCAGACTCCCTTATAAAATCTCTCAATTTTGTGAGTTGTTGAGTCGGGAGAAAGTTTAACTTTCTGAAATGCTAAGTGTTTGAAAAATTCTTAATACTTTGGGCCTTCTTGTCAATTCGGCAAATGTTTTACATGAAGTTATTCATCATTTTGACTTTTGACAGATGGGACCTAAAATGTTAACAGCAGCTAGATTGCGTAAGTGTCCCGGTAAGTTATGTCGGTGTCCCGGGAACCGGCTCACCTAAATGGAACGCAGCCATCATTAATATTGCAAATCCTAGATGTGCTTTTCCTGCTCTGACAAGTCAGAATGTCTGCCGGGTCAGCTGTGAAGAATGTTCTGTGCACATCTTCGACACAGACGTGCAGCACGAGAGTCCGGAGAACCAAGCAGGTTTTAACCCGCTGACACAGCTCATGATCTGACTAACCAGAGGCAGCTGGGTTGTGGTTGATTTACCGATTTGTTTCATTTCTCATTTTTGAAAGCTTTGTGTCTGATAGCATGTCTTCAGATCGTTAACCACTTTGTTTTATAAGGTCAAACCCGCTGAAACAAGCCTGGATTTTATTGCTCATTTCCTCCATTTCCTCCATTTCCTCCCCATCCTACGTCACCGTCAAACATTTCTCAACTTTTTGGAATGTCACCACATATTTCCTGTGAGGACACTGGTGGCATATTTGGTATTCTGTTTAATATTTAAAAAGTTCAAAGTGGCTGCTGGGTGATGACTGAAACTAACACTGCTGAGAAACAAAAGTGCCAAGAGCGCGGACGCTCGGCAAACCTCCAGTCATGATTCATTTGTTCTTCAGCTGATATATTCTGGCCAAATCCTCACAGATACATAATCGCCTTGTAAACTGAAGAACGTGTTAAGTATGGTAGCTCAGAAGGTCAAAACACAACTTTTTTTTTGTGTTTGATGAACTGTTATTGTGTTTTCTGTGATGCTGTGTTTTGAAATGTTATGTTTTGACCTCCTAGGCCACCATACTTATAGTTAAATGTCTCAGGATGCTTTTATTAACACAAATAGTCCTTTTAACACACAACGTTAATTAGCATCTTATAACTACTTGTAGGACCTTTTTATGTAAAATGTCACCAACAAGCTTCACTTATTATTTACGTTGATGCGGATGATGACATCAGCTCACCTTTTCCTTTCCAGTGGGCCTGCGAGGCAAATCCAATATGGCCGCCGTATTTTCTGTTAAACTCCGCCATGAGGGCTTTGTAGGGGTTTCGGATCATGATGATGCTCGAGTCAAAGGCTTCGATCTCCTTCCTGCCACTCTCGTGTGTCTTGATGCAGATGGTCCTGCCGCTCCTCCAGTGATCCCGCTCGCCTTTAAACCCTGTGAAACAACAACAACAACACGTGTGCGTTTGTAATCCACAGACGCGTTACTGTGTTTGTGAATCATCTCAGGAAAATAAATGTCGATGCTCACCTTTATTGTAAAGGGAGCCATCAAAGTAATAGCTGCCGGTGTAGAAGCCGGTGGCGAGCTCTATGAGGTGGCGAGCCCAGGTGTTGCCGGCTCCGGGAAAACTGGCGAGGGCCACCAGCTGCTTGGCACGAGACGGGAGGAAGTGGCGGTCCATGCACCTGTTATCTGACAAAACACACAGAGCAACAGGCTTTTAGCACTGATTTGTTGTGAAAACATAACAAATCTGCGCGGATAAAGCGTGATCTGTGACAGCGCTGCCAAAATTAGGGGGGTCGACTATGACTCAACACAATCAAGACTAAAATAAATACTGAAACTTTGCAACTTCCTGCTTAGGTGAGCCGAAGAGAAAGAATTGTGCTGTAATACTGGAAGTTTGTGGTAAAGACGTTTCACAGCAGTCGAGAAAAAGGTCAAATAGGTCAAAATTCATGGATGTCGACATGTTCCTGTTGTTCTGTTGAGACTGCGAGTGGGTTTGTTTGATTCCTCTTTAACATAAATTTCCAAGTATCTTACTGACGTGGATGCGTGGGCTCGGACTTCGGTTCAGAAAATACTGAAGTCAAAACGATTTCGTAGATTTCTGAGCTGTCTCGAGTGTTCGCAGGTTCACTTCCTTGTTCCTCGCTTGTTTTTGTTTAGTTGCTTCACGGCATCAGAGCTACATTTTTTTTGTTTACTGGGTTTTATTTCTGCTGATCTCTCAGCCACAGCTTCCTCGAAACACTGCCCACATAACACACATGATAGAGACGGACTCATACGAGACTTTTGTAATCATAACAATAAAAAAGTTAATGATACATCAGTCAACATCTCTTTCTATGTTTGGTTTTCTGCCCTAGATTTGCTTATTTAGGTGCTGTGATACATTTTTTTCATGTTTAGCAGCTGAAATAAATAAACACAACACTTAATTAACTAATAATCATCATTAAAACATTGTAAATCTATAGTTAAGAAACACTGAAATCTTAGTAAACCGTTAATAAAGCTGTTGTTTTCTTGTAAAGTTGCAAATGATGTTTAAAATACTTTGTAAATGGTGAATAAAAACTGTTTAGCTCTTCTATAAACAATATTTGCACGGCCTTTATGAAGTTGAGTGGACGCTCTGCAGCCGACAGTCAAATAACTAAAGTTTAATCAACTATAAAATCACCATTTATACCTAGGAGGAGGCACAGATACACAGATGGTAAACTTCTTCAGTAAACATTGATGATAAAATGATTAAAAAAAAAGGAAGAAATGTATATCAAAGCTGCCAACAACCTTTGTGATGCTCTTTACCACTTCCTGTGGTGAAGAGCTCGATCTGATGAGTGAGTGCTTTTGTTTTGAAAGCCATTTTTAATACTAATGTTCTTCTGTAAGCCTTAGGATGCGAGGCGATGTGGTTATGTGTCTGTCGGGGCTCATGTAAGATTAATAAATGTAATTCTGAAACCAAGTAAACTTTTTCCTCGAGCTGTCAGGCGCCTTGACTCGTCCTGTGCTGCTGTCAGTGGTACGTGTGACTGTGGCTGACACTTTGGTTTCCTGACGTGCCTCTCATGTGTCCTTCATGTGCTGCTGTGACTGTCGCTGCCGGGGGGATGAACGCCTCCGAGCTTTACCTTGAACCTGCGTCTGGTACACCACGAAGTACTCGTCGTTCCCGCAGCTCTCGAACTCTTCCCCGTGGCAGCGGTTGAGACACATGTCCTCGTTCTCCGGCTCGTGAAGAGAGAACAGCGGGGTCGGGAAGCCGCAGTGACATCGATCTCCAGCCAGGACGGCCAGCGTTTTCTCCTGAAATACGGCAGTCGTTACACACTGATGACAACACACTCGTGTGCACATATGCACACACACACACACACACTCACATCCCCCACTCACCCTCTCCGTGCACGTGTCCACACACTTCTCCACGGACATGTTTTGGATGACGGCGCTGAAGGGGAGAGCCAGCGTGACGTTGTCCGGCCTGTGGAAACACCCTTTGAAGATGGCGCTGCCGTCTGAAACACACACACACACACACACACACAACCAAAGTGTCAACAGAAGCACTATATAGTCCAGTTTTATGGTTACTGAGCATCATCTTCCATCAGATTGGCCTCTGTGCACTGACCCCTGATGAAGAGTTCCCTCTGGGATTCTCCCCGAGTCCACCGAGGCCCTGACCTGCCAACAAATTCAACCAATGGCTGCGGCTACATCCCTGCAGTGTGTCGCTGACCTTTAACCCCGGGCCTTCATTCTGGTCTGATGGATAGACCGTTTATCACGAGGGCAGAGGTGAGCTGCCTCCGCCTGGCACAGGAAGTTCTTATCTGTGAGACGTCTCGCACTCTGGATGTTTTGCTTCTTCTTCTCTTACTTGTACAGAATAACTGGACGATGATTTTCAGCCCGGGGATATCGTGGAATGAATAATCAAACGAAACATCTGGTGGGTTTTTTTTAAATCGTGGGTTTAAACAGAAGGGTGGTGAGCAGCATTGGTTTGTGAGAAGTTGAAAATTACTGTTTTAGTTGTCAACCGCTGTCAACACATCATCCACACTGACACACACACAAACACATCACTGTCTCTGACATCATCCTACGTATGAAGTGTTAACAACAGAGGAAGGAAACCAAACACGTCCAGCTCTTTACTGTCGTAGGTTGGTATTTATGACGGTAAAGGGCTAAAAGTGATGACTTCTGAATAAAATATGCAAAATTGCGGCTCACGTCTGCTGTAATTCTTCCTTTCTCTCCTCAGCTAATCTACCAGCGCTGTGAGGCTTGTAGCTCCGACCACGTGCGATATCTTTTATTAATTTTTTGACCTTTTCTCCGACTAAAAGTTGCATTTTTAATGTCTCTCTATTTCCCTGCAGTGTGTCTTCGGTGCATCCTCTTTCTGCTGCCCTTCTCTGCCCTCAGATGTGACAAAGCCTTTTCAGATCAAACTAAAATGTGTTACTAGCTCATATCACACACGAGGGGTTTTGAATAACAAATAAGAGACCGCTGATGTGGGCGACCACCTGCATTAAATCTTCAAACTTTGCAGATGAGCTGTGAAACGCAGCGTAGCGGATAACGTAGCTGTGAAATTTCCATTGAAAAACGCCCGATCGCGTGACCTGAAGTGTCAAAAACCACAAAACTACCACCTCGACACATTTGACTGCATTTCCTCTCTGATGTTCTGAGAAGGGCTCACATGACGGAGGAACAAGGTCAGAGGTGAAAACACACACATGAAGAGCTTATTCAGCAGTCTGACGGACGGCAAACAGAAGGAGGGGAAAAAAGCAGAAATGAAAATAATAATAAACAAACAGAACTGAAGGGAGATTTTTAGACGGCTGCTTTATGATCGTACCAGCTCTTTCGTATCAGCAGATTCCTAAGAAAAAGTTTGCGGTGGGGAAAAAGGAAGAGTGAGGAAAAGTGTTTGAAATGACTTCACCTCACGGCCGGGGATTTTTAAGATATCACAGCCGAAAAAGTACAGAGAGAAAGGAAACCCACAACGTCTCGCAACTACCTTAACACACACACACACGTCCTTTTTCATCGCTTCTCATATTAGCCTCTTTCTTCACCTCGCTTCACTTTTTTTCCAAGCAGCAGGCAGCCGAGTGTTTGGGATGCAGAACCTCGGCGTGCGTAGGTAGCTCAGCTCTCTCCCGGGGGGAGGAAGAGGTAAACACAACAAAGCAGCCGGCTCCCAACTGTGGCGTCAACCCCCGAAAACAAAACAAATATTTCCCCCCCCGCCTTAAAAATAGCATCGCTGTGTCTCGGTGGATCATATCAGCCTGGTTCTTTTTTTCTTAATATCACATTCCACATTGAAAGAAGTGATTCAGATGAGGAGCAGAGGAGACTCACAGCGGCGCGCCGACTCCTGGCTCAGCTCCAGCCTGTAGATGGACAGCCGGTTGGCTCCTCCGCACAGGTTGCTCTTCTCTCCTTTGCACTCCATGTTGCACTCGCTCTCCGAGGCGTTGGCCGTCTGGATCTTGTGGCCGCAGTAGCACTCCGCTCCGAACTCCAAACCGGCGTACATGTAACCCCTGGAGGCGAGAAGAGAGAGAGAGAAAGATTAGAAACGTTCATGATGGAGGACGGATTGATCTGAAGCTTCATTATGTGTCTTAATCCTTCACGGATCTTCATCCAGAGCAGCTGGATGTGCAGAGAAGATGTTTGGTGCAGATGAGGCTTTAAGGCAACACCATTTGGACATATACTCGAAAAACTGACTCCATCACACAAGGTCTCCTCCCTGCCTCCTTTTTCTTTCTCTGCCTCGTGGAGCATTTGACTCCCAGGAGGCCTTTTCCGATGCAATTAGACGCCTAACACACCCCTCACACAGGACAAATCCCCTGGGCTGCCAGTCAAACCTGAACCTCCATGTGCCGCAGTGTGCTTGTTGCCCCTCATTTGCTTGTCTGTTTTTATTAACTGGCGGCTCCTGGAGAAGCAAAAAAGCAAGAGGAGGAAGGAGGAAAAAAAAGCATCTCTCTCCGTTCCTGTTCTCCGCTCTGTGAATCAGTGATGAGTGTAATTCAATGCATTAGATAGAGATTCCTCAGGGAGAAAGAACGGAGGTGGGAGGAAGATGGGTGAGGAAACAGGGGGAGAGAGACGAACGCTGTTCAGTGCTTTCACCCCTATACGAACACCAGGAAGTGATAATAACTGGATTTTAATATTGATACAAATGTGGATTTTTAAAGAATGAACCTAAAACCTGGCTGCAGATATTTACTGCCATTAAGTGTCAAGAGCCCGACTGAGTCGAGCACTGATGTTGCGAACTATCAACCAGGCTGAGCAGGAAAATGGGTTTGAACTCTTGAATCATGGATTTTCAGATTAGCATCTGATGTGTTTTGTCAATAAAATCCACATACCGATCTCACAGGAAAACTAGAAGAGGCTCTTAAACCGAACGTTCCTTTAAATGTTCATGAAACTAAACTGACTTGTTTAGGAAGCTACTGATGGTTTGCATTCAATCACATCTACATTCATCAATTATCTTTCTATACAGTCGTTGAACTGTTGAAACAGGTTCGCTTTTATTTAGAAGCAATTACAGGAAATGCAGAGTCTCAAATATTAGTGTTAAATATGCTGTAGGGATGTTTTTGCATTATTTAGCACAGAGTGCTGTTCTTTGTTAACGGTTGGATCTGGAAAATAATTAAGACTAAATGTCTGTGAGTTTAAGAGACGCTCAGGATGTTACTGTTACTGTAAATAAAAGAAGATTTCACGCGTGAAAGGCGACACACTGGTGTAAACACATCACTTCCTGTGTCGCTCCTGGCACATAATGATAAATTGATTCGTGTTGCATCTCGAGAGCTTTCACAGGATGTGTGAACTGATCTGTAATAGGCCTTGAAGTGGGTCCTCCTTTATTTTAGAGGCCTGTTCTTGAAGCGACAGCGTCAATCTGATTTCAGTTTTGTGCTCCGGGCTTGCAGGTAGTTTTCCACCACAGACAAAGAGTTCACTGAGCACAGACAGCGGGAGAAATCGGTAGTTTAAAGCGATCAGACAGCTTGTTTTTTTTCTCCATAACAAGTCGATCTGCTTGTAGTCGGATGAGGTTCAGGCCAATCAAGATTCTCCACAATAAACTGAACACTGACTTCCTCACAGGGGCAGTTCTTCCTCCAGCTGTTCACACAGAGCCAGAACACGTGTCTTTATACGTGTCCATTTACGTTTGGCCACATACTGTGTTCTAGTTTGACAGTGATGTTATTCGTCAGTATCATTAGATCGCACATTAAACTGTCAACTGACATAATTGCACCTTAAAGGCAATTCAATAGCCTGTAGAGCTTTCAATCATATCACATGATCTTCGTCTGCACAGGCTTTGTGCCCAGTTCTCATGGTGATAAACGAAGATGTTCATCAATATATTTAACATTTGTGCATCAAAAAAGTTGAACATGTTGTCGAGTTGTGAGAGCGAGAAACACGTTACTTACATCTTTTGTTTTGGTCGAGAGACGTCTAGTGGCTGAAATCACTTACTGCTTTGTGAGACTGAAATTTGATTATAAAATCTAGATTTCTTCTTCTGTCCTTTGTGTTATTAACTATTTTGCACATCAGAGATCTTTTCATATCTGTGACAAGCAACGTCAGATCCGCTTCTCGGCGACAACACGGAGGACGAGGCACCTTTTTCATCACCGTCAGTGTTTTCAGCTCCTCTGTGCCTTCGCTTACACTTTGTGACTGACGGTAGAAAATAAAATAAGTGAGATGAAGAGGGATATCTGGAGTGGATGCTTTTTATTTCTCTCTCTCTCATACCTTTCTGCACAGTTGTCCTGGCAACGGAACACAGTCATTTTTTTGTAGTCGAAAAAGGAAACTCCTCTCAGCGCTCGTTTCTGCGTGTCATCGATGTAGCAGCCGATATACTTTGCTGGAAAAAAGAAACACAGAAGAACATACTTTAGTTACGTAAACAGGCACATTGTGAGAATAAATAGATGTGTTCAGCTTTCCTGTGCAGCAGGTTTGACCATGAAGTGAATACTATCTGCAGCAGGAGCCTCTAACGGTGTAGTAACAAAGAGCATGAGGAGTCCAAACTGGGGCAGAGTCTTTATTTATTTATGAAGACACACATCCCCTTCTAGTGGCCTGTAACTGTAGTGGCAGTCATCTCTGCATTATTTCACGTGTGTGTGTGTGTGTGTGTGTGTGTGTGTGTGTGTGTGTGTGTGTGTGTGTGTGTTGGGGGTTGGGCTTTAGTGAACCTCTGCAGAGGCAGCTACCCCTCAACAGCTTCCTTCCCTCCCATTCAAACACTCCCCTCCCTCCCTCCCTCCCTCGCCGAGCTGCACCCGCCCGACTGTACCTTTAAATAACAAACCAGCTCTCGCCATCTGTGCTGTTGCCATTACCCCCTCTGAGCCTCTGTTAATAGCTAAATGAGTCCTAGTCCCTTGCATTACTTTAATTGTTCTGGTCAAAAGGCCTGCGTTCGAGCAGCGTGTGCTGTGCTGCAGGATTCAGCTGTAATCTTTCTCTTAACTATTGTCGGGCTGGAAAATAATCTGCTTCACGAGGCGTGGAGCTCATGTTGAATATATATATACTCCTGCTCGGTTAGGACACGAGGGCACAGGATGAAACTGATGTGTCCGCAGCATTATAAGCGATTCAGGTTCATACTTCCAGTGCCGCTGCACAGAAACCTCCAGAGGAATCTGCTAACTGAAGTCAACAGTGTTTCAGAGATTCCAAGTCTGCTCCTGTTTTGCCTTCAGTACAATGTGCTCCTGTGCTGCTGCACCACGCAGTGCAAATGTGTTCTTACGCTGTGGTCTGCAATATTCTCTCCAGTTTGATTTCAGAGCCGGTGAGAAGGAGGAGAGAGGAAATACATAACCGGCTTTCAGGAGGCGTTCTTTTTTTTTTTTTTACGACTGCAGAGTAATGAGCGGTGCTGCACGTATGAGAGCAAACAAACGCTTTGAAGCTGCTAATTACTCTATTATCACTTTTCAGCTGAAGTCCTGCGAGGTTGTTTTCCAGACAGGAGGAGGACGGGAGCAGAGGAGGAGGAGACAGCCGAGACCCTCATCTGATCAGATCTGCAGAGTGAACGTGTTTGTTTAGCTGAAGAGATGCTCGACGCTGAACGAGTGAAACATTGTTCTTTAATATTATGCACCGTAATGTGCAGCGAGGCACCGAGCTGTACTATGAGTCAGTGTTTTTGGAATAGAATATATTTTCTCCTGAGGCTCAGAGAGGTCGGCGTCTGTCCTGCAGCAAAGAGAGTTATCCACCATCAGGACAGACGGCGGCCTCCACAGTCACCGACGCTCACGTTTGATGGTTTTGGGGGCAGTTTGGATCGTCTTCCCGCCTGAACTGCACTCTGGAGGGGAAACCAGAAACCAACACAACCCACGACAGAGTGATTGTAAAACCACTGGAGTGATTTACGGCTATCGGTGTCTATTTTAAGATGTCACAGAGACGAATAAATGGAAACAACCGGGTCAAACCTGGACCAGCTGCTGAGCTGAATGCCTTTAACGAGTGAGAAACACCATAACGAGCTGCTTCTCCTTCTTTATTTTTGTTTAATTACTGATAAGTTTTACATCGTTCCATTTCTACACACTTAGCTGTAGCGTTGACCTTTGGGTACATCATTTTATGTTACTCTGTACTTCTATTTCAACACATAGACGAGATAATATGATGGTTTTTGCTCCACTATATTTATCCGACAGCTTCAGTAAGATGAGTTTATACAATGAGGCTGCACAATAATATGAAACAATTCCTATATAAACCAGCTACAATATGACACGACGATCATTTTCTACTTTCTACAGGGAAAGTTTTGTAGTCGTCGAGAAGTTTCTTGAGCTTTGCAGCAAAACAGCAACGCAGTTCTCTCCTAAATAAATGATGTGAGCAGGGAAACTATAAAACTGCTCTATACAGCTTGTTCCACACAATCTAAGTCTCCAGACGCCCTGAGAGCCCATATTTATTTTTTATTTTTTTAAAAGAGATGTTGTTTACACCGTTTTTAAAGGTGGAAGTCTTCTCTGAAGCTGCTGAACTACGAGCGTTATCGCCACCATCACCTGAAAGACTTTTAGGTTTCTCCTGGAGGAGCTGTGTCGTGTCGAGTCGTGTTGTGTTTTTAAAATATATTTTAAAAGAAGTCTCCTTCGACTTCAGCTGTTAAGGAGAACGCTGTAACGCTACTTCGCTGTGAAGCTGAAGAAACTCATTGTGTTGCTGCTCATTCACACTGAACGTTTCCTGCTGCTGCAGCTTCACATTAAAAGCATTCATCTTCTGCAGCATGAGTCGACTTTTATTATGAAGTACTCACAGGAACTGCAAAGTGTTTTTTATTGGCGAGCTCTCATTCATCAAACATGTGCCACAAAACGGCGGCGGCCATTTTTTGAGATATTGCAGCAGCCTCGACGAGCTTCATGCGACACACACCTGCAACTTCTCAGTCAGGTAACAAAGTCCTGTCGCAGCATAAAATCAGATCCCGGTCGCTGACAGAGTGACGGAGAGGAAGATTACTGCCTGACTTCTTTATTAAAGCAACAACAGTTTGTTCTGCTGCCTCCACATTTCCGTGACCTGCAAGATTAAACTGCACTTTCTGTCGTTGGAAAATCGCCCAAGACTGAAATCTTCATCATTCCTGCTTTGACACTGAGGTTTTACTGAAAGAGATGAATATGAGTTATACGTGTTGGAGATTATCCATTGTTTGGTTGGTTTTTAAATAATTCATACTCCATCCAGCAGTGCAGAGAGTGTTTGACAGGGTAAGAAAAGGAGAGAGGAGGAAGACGGAAGAGGGCCAAGTGAGTAAAATGATATCCTCCAATCAGCTCTTTGATCAGGTTTCACTGAAAAGGGAATATAAGCAGGATATTTTGCGTCCCATCCGAGGTAACGCGCTTCCTGTCCTCGCGCTGGTGTTGTCAAAACGTTGTGCGGTTCGATAAGCTGTCACATGCCAGTCAGTAAAGTTTACATGTAAACCTTCTCCGACAGTTTCCCACACAGAGCAGATAAAAGTGTCGACGCTGCGGCTCGAGCGAGGCTGAATAGCTGAAGGCTGCAGCTGCGGCGTCGCGGTTCAGACCCTGGAAGGATTCGCTCTCAGACAAACAAGAGGGGCTTAATCATAATCATCATCTCTCTTCGCTCTCAAGAGATTTCCTTCAGGACCAATTACAAAACCAGAAACTCTCCGTCCTTAACATGCTGCAGTTTGTAATCAGAGACGACTCCGAATCAATTTCATATCAACATGAAGTGCTGAGGGATAAGTGCTGCCTGTGTGCTTGGCAGCAGATGTGCATTATAAATCACCCCGTTGTAGGAAAAAAAAAAAAAAAGTTTTCGATTTTTGTTGAATATTCTAATTAGCAGCGATGTTTCAGAGAAGAACAACAGGAGGTCATTATAATAATTGCTAGGATCACATTTAAAACAAGAATCCAGTTGTTGCACACGAAGAAATAATTAATGTTGTGACTGTAATTATTTCTGCAGCTGCCGGCGTGTTTTGAGATCATTCCCCTCATTTAAAATGTGTTTGTTGTAGCGGTAAGTACACGCTGCACTTCTTCAAACAGTCAAATCTCTTATTTAATCACTTTCCATAATTAATCTTGTGTGTTTTTCATGGTGAGATCAGATCAGAGCAGTGAAGTGTGCAGTCTTGGTGTAACTCACCTCTTCCATCGTCTACGTCTTTGGCACTGCGTCCTTTGAGTGCGCGGTTCCAGTTGTTGGTGTAGTCTCCCCCCCTGCGCACCTCCTGACCCTCCTGCCTCGCCTTTTTCATCCACGGGGGTCCGAACCTCCGTCCCGACCTGCGCGTCTCCTTAAACACTCGGCTCATGATGCCGAGCCCCCGAGCGTCAGACAGCGAAGTCCGGCTGCCCATCTCGGAAGCTACCAGCGAGTCCCGGCCCCCTCTGGCTCCGGGGCCGCTGTCCCCGACAAAGCCGGAGTGCAGAAACACGAGGCTCCCGGCCGTCAGGTAGAGGAGGATGAGGGAAAAGAATCGCACGGGTTTCCTGCGGAAGTAGCGCTGTATCTTCAGCAGAGGCTTGGCCATGTTGGCTCCCCCTGCCACTCAGACACGCTCTCCCAATGATGAAAACTCATAAAGCAGAAGAATCAACACCAGCTCGCCCTGCTGCAGCCAGACGGCCCCGCCGGGCCCAAAACAACACGAAGAAAAAGTCTGTTAAAGTGTCTTAATCCTGCATGAAGGTCATCCGCAAAACTGCATGACGTTTCCCTCACGTATGCCTCTTCAGTCTCATGAGGACGATGCTTTACAGCCGTGCACCGTGCAGCTCTGCCGATCACCTCCGTCCTCGCTGACAGTCCAGCCCAGAGAGCCGGCTCTGAGGCCGCGGCATGAAAGGTGAGCGGCTCCGAGTGAAAGATGATCACCCCAACACTGCTTTCACTCCAATTATCAGCCCACAAAGATGCCACACCAGCTCAGCGGCGGCACTTTCTCCCACGCTGTGCAGGAGGAAGAGGGTTTTTTTTGTTTTTTTATTCAGCGTGAGATCTTTTCATTTCCACGCCGCCGTCGACTCACCATCTGCAGCAAAGACACACAAAGAGGAGAGAAGAATAGGTTGAACACCTGAGTAAGTTTCATAACACCTGCATGGAAACACAACCGGAGAACAGACCAACAGCATGACTGATCTCTCCTCTCATGGAGCGTAAACTGTCCTCGTTCTCCTGCTTTCTGTCAAACCCACATCAACGTGAAACAAAGACGAGCCAAGGCATTAAAAGCAATCGAGTCTGCGGAAAATGCATCCGTGTTGTTCGTCTGTGCAGCAAACAGTCGGAAGAGCTTAACTGCAACAAGCTCGGCTCTCCATGATCTTTAATAAATTAGGTTAAGCTAGAAGAGGAGACACAAAAACAAAGCTGTGCCCTGCAGCGGTTTCACTCATGTCTTTGGGAGCAAATGTGTGTGCGTGGGAACAGACGGCAAATTAAAAAAGCGTCATTCTGAGATGATCTGAGGTGACTGTAATCTGTGCGACTGTGCGAGAGGAAAAAAGAGCAAACGGGCTCAGTCGACAATCAAAGAACCGCAAGGTTAAAAACTTTATCGTAGCTCCGTTTGAGATTCTTAGACAGATTTGCTGCATTTCTTGACAGAGGACGGCTGAATCTCTCTCTGAAAGGCGTCTCTGTTCTGGGACGAGCCCGGCGAGGCTACAATTGGAAGGTGTAACGCAACACTCCTCGGGGTCAGGGAATTTTCCAGCACATTCGAGGGGACACTCGCCCTTGTGGCTCTCTGTCTGCCTCGGGACAAATCCTGTCACCTGAAACCTCAATGGCACCGCAGACCCCACAGCACCACCACCAGCACCTCCACCCGCCCCTCTACTTCCCCCTGTGTTGGTCTGGGAAGAGTCCGGGACCCTCAAGGAGAAATGGATCACATTCTAGTCATGAGGTTCAGTCCACAGCATCTGGGCACAAAGACAAACCCTCATCCTGGACTGAGTTCTCCAAAAAAAAAAAAACATTGCCTCAGTGTTCCTGCAGGGACGGTTTGTTATTACAGATATCTTTGTCTGCGTTTTAATTATTCAGTGTTTTTGTTCATTTTAAGATCAGATCTCTTCTCCTGAGTCGAGGTCCAAACACTAAATGTTCAGAGGTAGATGTATAAATGAAGGACGCCGCAGCTGATGAGTCAAAGTTTTTTTATTTATACTCGGGACATAAAAGACATGAAGACGTTTTGTTTATTCAGCTTCACAGCTTCAAGACGAGGAGGAAAAAGTGCGTCTGACCATCGTTTCAACTTACAAAACACCAACGAAAACCGCAGCAGGAGCAAAGCAAACACCAGGGTTGGAATATATTATTAAACTGCTCACTTGTTATTTGAACACCAAGTTCACTTGTTATCTGTCAGGTTTAGCTAGCTAAAGATTGATATCAAACTTCTCGTACTTAACAAACTATTCCTTCCTCTGCGCATTCTTCGAGTTGTCGGTTAACTTCAGTGATCTTTTCAGCCTTTTGCTCCACAAATACACAGTATAATATCCATTTCTGCAGCTCCACAGCTGTAACAATACTGCAGAGCATCTCTGTGTTTCTTCTCCTCGTCGACGGAGCGATGCTTCACATTTCAGGACGGACGATGCGCAGTAACTCAAACAAGATGTTCTTTGTTCCAAACTGAATAATTTGTTTGCTTTAGAGCGAAGTAATCATATCTAGGTTGAGTTCCCCGACAAGGGTACAAGGTCTAAATGGATAAATAGGAGCACATATTTCAACACGCCTCTCACTGCTGACTCGCTGTGGAGGGAAATATGGCCTGAGAACGTACCGCGGCCTCCTGGTGGGACTGAAAGCAAAGACGTAGCCTAACGGAGCGTTATATCACGGCTGTGTGGGCCGTTGTGTCAACGTATGGAGGCAACAGCCAAAAAAGGAGGACTTGTTCTGCTGGGTGGGGGTCAAACAGATGGAGAAAGCGCCATAAGGATCCAGAGCATGTGACACCCACCCGGGCTCATGAATGCACGAGGGCCACACACAGGCTCATTACTGGTTAATAATTGAATCCCTTCTAGTTTCGAAAATGAAATCTAACTCGCGGCTCGTTTGCAGGTTCAGCTGACAGAAACAACGGGCGCGGGTGAAATCAAGCCGCGGCTGTATCGACGCTTCATATCGCGTGAGGTAAAAAGAGACGAGACTGAAGCGCCGACAGTAACTATAACGATGTGAGCATCCGCGCTGATGAACGATGACTATCTGAACATCGTGCTCCAGTTGTGTTGACAGCTCAGGAAAACGCACATGCAGCTCAGTGAGCAGGATAAAATGTTAGCGGCTAACAAAAAAACCAAAAAACACAGATATGAGAAGGGGGAGAAGATTACAAACAACAAGGCTGCCAGACATTTGACTGCTCTGAAGTTTACTTTAATCCAAAGTAGAAATCATAACACAGGAGAAGAGTTATTCATAAACGTGTGTCTGACAGTCGGTTCTCTCCGCGGGCGCACTGGTCGTCATTATACCTGAAAATGCTAACATGCTAATATTTAGCATGTGTTTGCATGCTCATAATTGTGAATTTCAAGGCAATTACACATAGTACAGCTGAGGCTGATGGGATAATCAGGAGCTGTACAGGTGTTTAAATGAAAACTAGAATGATTTTTTGAAAATAATGTTTTTTTACAGATTAACATGAATGTTTACGTCACTGTTCAAAGCATCTGTGGCTCAGAGGGAAGAGCCAGCGTCTGGTCTGCATGTCGAAGCGTCCTTGGGCAAAATACTGAACCCCAGACCTGGTCCTGATGTGCTGGTCGGCACCTTGCATGGCCGCCATCGCCATCAGTGTATGAATGTGTGAATTACTGCATCTGCCAAATGCCCTAAAAATGTAAAACTAAAAGAAAAAGCGTCTATTAAATGAGATTTTTCATCGTCGCCGTGCCTCGAGCCGTGCCGCTAACATTATTGCTTCACATGCTGTAAGTTCACACCATTGAGAGACAAAACAAGTGAGTATTTTTCACACGTGTTGCGGGTTGGGGTTAGCGACCGGTGGATCAAAATCCGACGTGACACGTGTAAACAGACGGACAGAGAAAGAGGAAATCCAGCAGACGAGAGAGAGATGGGAGGTGCTGCGGAGGTCTTTCTGCCAAATCACGGCAATTACTCAAGTGGAGCGGACATGAACTCACTGACTGACCATTAATTCACATTCATATTAAATGAGCCAGCAAATATTTAATCAGAGCGGATTTAGAGGAGGAAACGTCAAAGTTAATCTTTGGTGAGCGCGCCAGCTCGGCTTGTGCTGCAGGCGAACGGCTCCACGAGTCAATCCATAAACGTTCTCCATCTCTGTCCTGGGACTCATTGACCAGAGACGGGACGGATTGAGCAAGACAGACGTGTGATACTACTGAGGAAAAAAAAAAAACCTTTCACACAAAAAAGCTGCTACGAAGCTTCCAACAGTGTGATAATTCATTACTTTTTTTTATAGTTTGAAGGAAAGAAACTGCCAAGAATGCAAGATGTTAAAAACACAAAAAAGAAAAACACTCACAGATTTGAACTGAGGGGGCCGAATATGTTTAAGAGTTGGATGTTTCGTCCTGATGGAAGCAGATGGATTATGCTTTTTTTTTGTGTGTGTGTGTTTCTCGGTCGTGCAGATGAAATCAATTTCCATTCCCCCCGTCTGCCGATTGCCAGAAAGCATTCTTTAAACTCAGACGTGGGTGAGGCTTTTGGGACTGCGAGACCTCAAAACTCTCGAGCTCAGAATCACACCAGCTGAATTAAATTAGTTGTGATATCCTCCCACAGTTTTTTTTCCTCCTTGCTGTGTTTTCACAGTGGTTAATGTTAGAAAAAAAAGTGCAGGGAAAGAGAAACTGTATGGCGAGGATCTGAACACTGACGGTCATTAACAGAAGGAAGAAACAAACCGTGTTAACGGCGGCAGGAAGACGAGGTTATCCGGTGCCGTGCCGAGCAGCATTAGCGGGAAAAGGAAAACATGTGAGTCTTATCTGTGCACATACAGTCCTGTAACAGCACTGTAACATGCCGTCAGCATGTTCAGCACCAGAAGGGTTAACAGCGTTAGCAGCAGCAGCCCTGACCCTCCCCTCAACCCCAAGGCCTGTCTTTCCGCTCTCCTAGTGTGTTTTGGCCTGCCAGTGCGCATTAGCTGTGTTTGTCAAATCAAATCAAACTAAAAGATCACATTCCTCCCGCGGTGATAACGCCGGCCACGCTCGCGTTCAGGTTCACAGAGATTGTTTCCGGGGGGCCAACAATCCTACTCGGCAAAAGTTGTCTCATTACAGAGGGGGTGAAAAAAAAACTCGAGACCAACCAGAAAGAAAACGAGGTTGTTTGATACATGATGTGTCGAACGAATCGTGATCAGGTGTAGCAGTAAGAAAAGGTTTATCTCGGGTAAATCAATGTGCTGCCAAACGTTTGCTGATTCAAACGTCGCTCAGCGCAGATGGCGACACTTACGAGCGCCTGAACTCCGAAAAAACTGGAGTGTGAACACGACAGCTTCCAAAAACAGCAGCGTCACACCGACAGAGCGGCTCTCTTTGCTCGGTGTTTGGCAAAAGTTAATCACACCATGCGCTCCAGTTTTGGCTTCCGTTTCTTTTCTTTTCACTTCGGCCGCCTTAAATTAAACCTGCGTCTGATCTCGGTGTGTTCCCGCATTAGTGACTGGCTTAAAGCCCAATACACTTAATTACTCGGGGGCCACTCAAAAAGGAAAAGCTCATCAGCTGAGATGTCTGCAAGAATCTCCGAGCAGTGACGGATTATATGAAGCGAGGAGAGAAGAAACCAACGAGGCGACTGTGAGCCTCCTCTGCCTCGGTGTTGAGTGCCACTTCACATTCCCCGAGATGCACTTTCCAAAAATACCAACGCACACGTGGTCGTTTACCGCTTGTTATTTATCAGGAAGTGACCTGTTAGTGGAAGCTCCTCGCTTCTGTCACTGACTTCTCGCTATTGTCGTGCTGAGAGATTAACGACACAAGTCTTGTCACTTTCATTTCAGACTGAGCTGCATGGTTTCATTCGAGCTCGACCGCAAAACGTTATTAAATTTAAAAGCACGTAACGCAGCTGAGCAGATTCACGTAAGCGAACCAGGTGGCAGCTGTACTCTTTGTTTTACCTGCGTCAGTAAAAAGGTCTGAAGAAGGGAAAAACAGTCAGACTGCTGACTGTGAAAACAAAACACACAGACGTATCTTTTTACATCCCAAAGTTCAGATCCATCAGGAGGTTTTCAGCACCTTTTTCCCCAGAACACGGTCAAAACATCTCGCCGGTTTGTTGATTCTACGAGAAAGGATTGGAAAACTTGACTAAGACTTGACAAAATCGTGGAACTGCTCGGCTCTGATTCACCGCAGTCGTATTTCACAACGTCAACACCTCGACAAACTTACGCAACTCTCAGTCATAAAAAAAAACATGAACTGATTTTAAACTGATTTCACAGATTCTCTGAGTCGGACTCCACCTCACCTGTCTCATAACAGTCTCATTAGCCCCGCCCTCTTCCCAGCATCCTCCACCTGAACCTCGTCTCCTCGTTAGTGTAGTTTGTACCTCAGCCTGTGTTTTTTTCTCGCTCTTTGTTGGTTTTGCTCCCTGCGTTCGGCCCATGTCCCCCTGGTTGGTTTAGTTTTTTAAATTTCTCTTGTGTTGCCTGTGTTTTCACCACTTTCCTTTGCTTTGACGGACTTCACTCTTCTCACCTTTGTTGCTTGCATTTTTAAATTTGTGTATTTTCCTGTCTCCTCCCTGCATTCAGTCCTCACTATATTTGAAACTGTGACAACCGTTTCCTGGTTGCGTCACCAGATGTTTTACCCTAACGTCACGATTTCTGCCACCCAGACCCGCGGAAGTGACGATCTACGCCACGCGATGTCGCCATTTCCTCTCTTACAAAGAATCTTGGGATATGTGAGGCCGCGAAGGATCGTAGCAGTGTGTCCTCCAAAAAGAGGGAAAAGAAGGCCACATTTGGAGGAGCTTTCAGATTGGGACAGCCTTCACGCAGCGTAGTGACGTAATCGGCCTTCAAATGCTCCTCTGGAGGGTGCAGACCCTGAATTGAGACACAGCAACTGGCTTTTTTTGGCCGCACGTGTGACCCAAACAGTTGCACCCTGGAGTCCTGAGTCAGAATTTTGGCCAGAAGGTCCAAAACTTCAGATTCCAGAGGCGGATCAACAGTCTACACTTGTTTCCATCACGATATGATTGTTGTGTTCTGGCGGTTTGCGGCCTCTCAGCTGAACCGACCAATCACTGGACGAGTTTTAATGCGCACTCTGTATAGCTTAAAATTAAGTCGCTGCCGGGGAATAAAGCTCATTGTAATCCTCACAATACTTATTGGTCCATTTAGCTCAGTGGACCTTTAACTTTGAAAGATAAGTAAATGAAAGGGGTCTAAAATTAATCCTCGACTTTGACGGGCGCACGGTAACGTTAAGCCGCCCGCATTGTAACCGAGCGCCTGACGATCGCGAACGTTTCCGCCAGCAGGTAGTGATAAGCGACGGGCATAAAAGGGAACGGGAGGAATAATAGCTCCTTTTGTGAGTGTGGATTCAAAGCGGCAGCGGAGTTCAATTAGGTGCGAGCGACGAGACAAAAACAGAACAAATCATTTGCAGAAAATCTGGATTAGCGGTAATTCTCTTCCTTGTGCAACTCACTCGCTCATGCAGTCTGTTTGTGAATTCTGAAGGAACGAGGGGAAAGAAAAGAAGTGAAAAGGAGAGAGGAGGAAAAAAAAACCAAGCAGGAAAGATAGCTGTGACACTAATGATGTGTCGCGAAGCTGCGAACAGAGAGAGATATCCCAGATTCCTGCTGTGTGAGTTTCAAACCCGACCCTCAGCAGCCGCCACTCCCCAGATCCCAGTCGGCCACATAGATGGACATTCGAGAAACAATCACTTGAATCGGTTCCCCTCTAATGGCTTCATAAAGGAAGTAATTATTCTGCAGCGGGGGGAGGCGCTGTCAATGGGAGATCAAATGATGTCTTCCACTATCCAACCCTAACAAAGCTCTTCATTCAGGGCCGTACAGAATATCTGCAGCTCAGCGTTTTTCAAAGAGGAAAAAGAGCTTTTTCCTCCTCTTTCTTCTCCCACCTTCACTAAGCACCGAAGATCCTCTCGGCTTTAATTAAAAGCGAATTCTCCCGGCTCAGTTCTGCCGCGAATCTCGGTCCTCTGTGCTTGAATAGACTTAAGAGAGGATTGCAGAAAAAATGTTTAGCTGGTGTGGTGGTGGAGGAGTGAAGAGGAGGAGGAGGAGGAGGGAGGAAATGCCTCTGTATGAAACCTGAGGCAATCTTCAACAGCATATTGTAAAGTTAAACTATGAAAGCACGCATGAACGCATTGCAAACACATCTTACAACATGTCGGCAAGAAATACAGTTATTTATTAACCGTGAACAAGGTGCTCTGTTTTTCCACGCTGGGCGCCGAAGACGAGTGTCCTCAGCAGCGCCGAGGAGTGGGTGTTTATATTTGGAGCCACTTTGGCTGCTATTAAATATTCTTAAAACTAACATGACTCATTATTTACTATTTGTGAGCATTTGCAAAAACGAGCGGCCAGAAAAAACACACGACTGCAATCTGTGCGAAGTGTTAAATTAGACGGACGGGTGCTCGCAGCCCAAGTCGCCAGTCCAAATCTGTACATGTCACACGTTACGTGACATATTGATGTTTGGACAAAACCTGTCATGTTGCGTTTATATCCTGTGGTGTCAGGAGGTGGAGGAGAAGGGTGGAGGGACGCAGGCAGCGAGGCTGTGAAGCCGGTGACGACAGTTCACGTCTGTGTTTGACATTTAGTGTGACACCACCCGATCTCTCTGAGGAAACTTTAAGGAAACTTTCTAAACGTATTCGCAGGGATTAAAAACTGATCTTCGGCCATGTTGGTGGCGACCAAAACAGGTATTTTAAGGTGAAACATGATCTTTTTCCAAACGCTAAACCTGAACATGAACAAACGTACTTTGCCAACATTTATTCTGAGGATTGGGTTTGTGTTTGAGCCATCGTCACCCATCCTTGTTGTCTAGAAACAATGTTTACACTTTTAATTTGTGTTGAAAATGACCATTTTTAGGGTAAATGTAATTTGCTGTAACTGCTAAATTATGACCCGCATGTTCCTCGGTGGTGGTCGGAGCAGACGGAGGGTGTCAAGGATTCTGACGGATCGTGTACGGTTTGAAGTTTTCATGCTAAACTAGGCGAACCACATCCCAACTCAAAAACAAAAAACATTTACCCAAACTGCGATTTAAATTCAGTGGAAACTATCTTTATAAACAGCTTGGAACAGGGCAGGCACTTTGACTGACAAACCATCTGTCGAGTGCCAAGAAAAAAAGGTTATCACTGACTTGTTTCAAACAGTTTCTTCTCTGGCTGGTCGTCACACCTGAACCACACCTGTAGCTGCCAGTAGTTACACAGAGGACCCTGACTGGTTGAACCACAGTGTTCAGACACAAGCCTGAAGCCTGGAACGATTGATTAACTCGATGACGTGAGAGAATGCGGCTGCCAGTAAGGTTTGCGTGACTGCTACTGCATTAAAACCCGGTCATGTGTGTCCCTGTTTATATAAAGTATTGATAAAAACACGACTCGCTCAACCACACCGCGTTACTCCGTCACAGCAGTTTGATCCCACAGTAGTTTCATAACCAACCTTCGTCAGCAGAGCGAGATGTTGACACAACCGTTCTCCTGTATCGCACAGCTTCTTCTGCTCTGCTGGACGGAGTAAGAACAGAAAAACAGAGGAGTGCCGGGCGGCGGAGCCGAGCCAGAACCCCTCTAACTGAAGGACGCGCATTCAAGATCCCGTGTCAACGAGGAGCCACTCTGCTGGAGTGTCCTTAAGCAAGCAGCCGGCTCCTCCAGCTCCTTTTGTTCTGCTGCTAACCCCTCACTCCCGTTGGATGAGAGGAACAAATGAAAAGAGCATTTTGTATTTATTTTCAAAGCACTGTAACAAATGAGCTCAGTCCCAAAATTACTTTGCCGGCGGCGCAGCCATTACAAACAGCCGGGGTGGAATGAGATGGTGTCCGGCTGAGGCCGGTCTGCATTTAAAGTATTTACGAAATCTCACTTCTCGTTTGCTTAAGTCCTGTTTCCTTTTAAAAAAAATAAAAACCCCACCCGACTGGATCTGCTTTCAGCTGGAACAAACCGAGCGGACGAACAGAATACACGAACCTTGAACCTTGCACCCCCGATGATCCGGTCGCATTCCTCAGCTCACTGTCGACAGTTTTAACATTTTGGATTTCAGATGAATTTATATCCCTCAGAGCCGGATAAGTCTGCAGCATGTAAAGCCGGGCAAACAGGAGGATTAGAGGGGTTACTAAAGATGTTGTCTGGAACAAAGGTTGTGATCTTGCCCCACGGTACCACATGCTGGGATCGCTTCAGACAATACGAAATCCTGCAACGACAAGCTGTCGTCTCAGCATGAAGCGCAGTTAACAGCAGGTATTCAGCTCTTTTTTTGGTTTGTTTTGTTTTTGCAGACAAGCAAGACACGTATTCAAAGAAAACCACTTGACACCGACAATGGATGTGATGATGTTTGTGTGTGAGAAAAATCTGCTGTTCACCGTCTTCAAAGCAGAAAAGTACAGAGTTGTCTGACGATTTGAAGACGCTCACAATATAAGAACGATTCCCATCATTGGATTCGAGCCCTGATGGTAAAAGTACAGAACAACTGATATAAAATGTGCTTATTTATAGGTAATAGTACTTTTAATCCATTATATGATACCATCCTCCGCCAAGAAGGTTATATTTTCACCTGTGTCCGGTTGTATTTATCGGTTGGTTGGTTTGTGAGCAGGATTACACAAAAACTACTGGATGCATTTCCAAAGTTATAATAGCATTAATCACAAAAACGGGAAAAAATGCAAGTTTTTCTTTCAACTGAATCACCACGCGACACATTTGCAGTTTTATAAATGTCGAGTGAACATGTGAAGAGGACGTTTGGTTCTTCTCCGGGTGATTAATGTGCGGGGAAAACTGTTAAACTGCAGATATAACAAACATTTTAAGGCGTCTTTGCTCACCACGCTGCAATTATAGCTGACAGCTTTATGAGGAGTAATCAACCACAGAAACAGTTTCGTTCCTTTCTAATGCTTTTTTTTTTCTGCTCCCACACTGCTGCAACCCAAACCTGTCAAACTGCTATTAGTATGCCGTCTGTACTTCCTTCACCTCCTACACGTCACAGCGCAGCAGTAGCGAAAGTATCTTCCGCCCATGCTCGCGGAGTGGAAATGAACGGCGACCGAAGAAAGAAGTTGGAAGGAAGTAGGTGATACAGATATCATCTGGAGTGCAACTGAGCGCCATCGCAGCCTGACGCGTCTCTACTTTATTCTCTGTTAATAAAGGACGGCACGAGAGCAGGCGGCTCGTCTGTCGCTCCCGGTGTTTTGTTGTCACGCAGGCCATTTAGCTGTTTTTTCTGATGAGCTGTGCAACAACACAATGCACGATCACACAGGCCGGCTGGGTGCAGCGGTCTGAATGCACCCGTCTGAGGAGTATGAGGTGTGGGTGTATGTGTGTGTGTGTGTGTGTGTGTGTGTGTGTGCACAGTAGGGTGCTTTGTAAGCATGCCTTGCAAAATGTGAACTGAACCGTGGGCTTCATCAGCATCACACAAATCTGCCTGTAAAGGTCGGGCAGCACCAGAGGCCTGCTGTCAACATATCCTGTCCAATTAAACATGAACGTCATTAGAGGCCTTGTTGCTCATGCGTCCTATTTATAGTCAACTGTTGTTGTTGTTGTTGTTGTTGTTGTTGTTGATGATGTTCGTACTGTTGGTCCCATTAGATCTGTATAAAATGACAAATCAGCACGTGAATCAGCACGTTGGAGTCTGATCTCAAGTGAGGTGACGGTTCTTATATCTGATGGTTTCCTTGTTGTTGTCTGTTCACTCTGTGATTTTGTTGGTCTGTTGTGTGTCTACGTGACATCGACTGCATGTCAGTCTGTCTTGGGAGGAGATTCCTCCTCTGTGGTGTACGTGATGGTTTTTCCATTTTTGTTTTTCCTCCCTTCAAGGGTTTGTTGTGAGAGTTTTTCCTCACGCCAATCGAGTCTCTGAGGGCAGATCATAAAACCCACTGAGGCAAACTTTTGGGGCATCATAAATAAAACTGCCCTGACTCCTTAACTTGTTCCCTTCATGCCTTCTTGTTTTTTTTAAAACCACACTGTTATTTTCTTCTTTTTTTGTGTGTAAGCTTGTGAAAACTGACCTCCTGTGGGTGGCTCCCCCCCCCGAACTGGCCGTGGGAGATCGCTGATTGCGTAATCTTGTTTTAAATCTATCTAAAATAAAAACTGACTTAACAAATGCAGCATGTTACTCACTCAAAAGACAGGAGGTGGTGTTATGCCAACAAACACAGAAGAGGAAAGAGAAGAAGGCGAGGAAAGAAGGAGCGCGGTGGAACAGAGAACAAAACTTATTTACAGTTTCTGAGAAGCAAGTCTTCATTGGTTACATGAAAAAGTCCATATCATGCATCATTAGAAGTATTTTAAGACATTCTAGAGAAATAAATAATGTAGTCACTTGGGAACTGGCAGATGAATGTATCTTCTGGAATGTTCATAAATAGGTTAATAGTGTTTCTACATTCAGAGTAGTTTTGGACAACATGTTTCATGTGTTGATTTAGTTAAATCTGATGGAAAAGATGATTTTTATGACACAAATTCAACATTTCTATCACTTATCGTGGTTTATTGACTAGATTTTAGACGTATAAAGTATTTGAAGATGGCAGAATGCTGTAGAAAAAGGATAAAATCTGGAATAAGCCGACACTGAGAGCGCTTGTGTTGATGGTGTACTCAATCCTGAGCTGCTAATGTTTACCTGACAGTGTTAACGCTGCTGTCATCAGTTACCACATGCACCAGAAATAAGAAGGAAATTGAGAAAGGTCACTTCTGCAAGGGCACAGAGGTGACATGGATGTGTGCACACAGGGGAGCGGTGTTGTGTGTCTGCATGTTTGTGTGTTTGTAGATGTAGAAATTAAAGTATCCGGGGAGTCAGAATCCCTGACAGCTGCCTCGTTGCGGGCTCTGAGGACGGGAGCGAGGCGGGCTGCAGTGAACCTCTCCCAGGATGAATAAAACATGACGAGCAGGCAGCAGCGTTTCACCGTCGCTCTGATGCAACACGGAAAACATCTCTGAAGCAATAAAAGGCTGAGATACAGAAATCTCTGAAGTCAACAAGTCAAGAGGACAATAAGGGGCTCAAGTATTTTAGTAAACGATCGATTGAGTCCAGAATTAATGTGTTTTTTATCACTCATGCAGCAAAAAAACAGATTTTCCCTCGTCCTTCCAGTGGCATCTTGACATGAATATACTTCTTATTTGCCCAGATTTTGAATTTCTGCCTCTGAAACTTAAAGAGACTCTTTCTCTGGTTAGAAGGAAGTTCCAAAGAAAAACTTCTCTGTGACCTCCGTGAATTTTCCAAAGTATCTGGGACAGTTTTTATGGAAAGTCTGCAGACGTTTCCAACGCTGTGAATGCCACAAACAGACTGAAATGATCTGGTTTATAGATCACAAAGAAATGGAAATAAGAGATTAGCTCCTTCTGCGATGACTTCTAGCGACGCTATTGTCACAATTAGCAGAAACCTTCGAGCACTCAGTCGTGACACCTGAGCATCACAGACAAACTGTCAGGTTTTACACCAACTTTTACCACAAACTTTACTGATCAGAAGCTGCATTCCATTAATCCGAAAGGCCAGATACAAAATAGGCAACACGAGGACGAGAAATGACGGACCCAAAAAAAAGAGAGAGGACTTAAATACACAAAGGAGACTAATAAGAGTGAAACTAAAAAAAAGACAAAAAACATAAAGACAGGAAGTGAAAAGTAAAACTGACACATGAGGGTGAATCTACAAAATAAAACAGGAAACTGAAAACCCAAACTATGACACGAATGAGCAAAAAAAGCCTGAAAGTAACACAACAATGGGTGAAATGTCCAGTTTCTGCTCCTCTGAAGTAGAAATGTAAATTTGACAGAAAGAACAGATGCTCAGTGTTTTATTTGTGGTGGATTATCATCAACAGTTCTTTGGGTGCTTGAGGTTGGAAACCACCACATTCAACAGTCGAACACAGAGAAATACTGGAGTCTGTGTTTTTGCCTCAACAGTTCAGACAGATCGTGTTTAAGTCGCCGCGGTTGACTGAAGAGAGAGAGAGAGCGAGAAAGGGGGGCCGAACCGGGAGTCAGTGAAGCGCTGAGCACGGCGCTCAAACTGAGTCATCCCGGCCCCCCGAAGCAACCTGGGAAAGACATCTGCACCGTCACCGAGCGAGCGGAGGTGATGAGGGTTGACGAGGCGTGGCGATGGGCTCGTGGCTGACCAGGCGTGCTTCATTTACTGCATGTGATAGTTCCTCACATCGCGGCCAAACCTGAGCAGCTCCACTGACAGATGGAGAATATTAACGCCGCCGCGAGAGGAGCTCCAGTGTGTGTGTGTGTGTGTGTGTGCTCTGCTTACCGCCAGCTTCAGAAAAGTAGCTGATAAGGGGATAGACTTAGGCGCTCATCCAGCTTGCTGCTGGAAATTAATAGAAGAACATGTAAAGGCTGAGTGTAAAAAATAATAAGCCCTCACTTTGAGAGTGTATAAATAGACCGAGCTCGGTAACTGTTGCACATCTTTCTGCAGAGAATCCCAGCAGATACAATAACCGAGCGCAGAACTATCGTGAGAATTTGCTGCTCTTTCCCCTTTTTATTGACGTTTTTAATAAGCAAAAGTAGTTCATCCATTAAAAAGCCTCAGTGGCCAGTTGTGGGAAGCAACAGCAGGATGCACGTCTTGATTTTCTCCGACTAGTTAATTTCACAGCGACCTGACGAATGTCTCTAGCAAGTGTGAGAACTCAATTAGGGCCCAGCATGTTTGAAAGGGGATCTGATGCGGCTGCTGACACTGATTGCGCCGTCTGACGGACCCAGAGGGGACGCCGCCGCCGCCACCGCTGCTTCCTTCTGATTTCTTTATCACGCTGCTGTTGAGGCTCCTGGTGTCGTACCGGAGCTGATCCAAAATTCTCCTGACGCTCGTCTTAATTCTTCACAGCGTCGCCTGGGTGTGGATGGATGCGTTTTCACAGATCCACTAACACGGCTTCAAGTGATGTTCCCAAAGCTGAGAAAACACCGCAAGACTTCGTGCTAATGTGGAAGCAATATCCATTTGATCGAACCCTAACGGGGATTATGAAACACTTCTTCATATGTTTGCCGTCGGCATTACAATCAGTGGAAAACTAATCATGACTTCTCG
>CAEMYA010002103.1:33159-54636 GCA_903131615.1 Diplodus sargus
CGCAGCAGCTTTAGAAAAACAGAGACCTGCACTTCAACTCCGACAGAGGCCTTTCTGTGAGGCAGGGATCAGGTTGAAAACAGGACAAGGGGGTTCGCGACTCGAGGTGAGCGATTACAGCGGCGATGTGCTGATCTCAAACACCGGCAACGTCTCAAGGTCGGCCGCGGACCACAGAGAGTGAGACTCTTATATCCCCCGTTTTCTCCTTATCTCCTGCTCCCTCGTCTTTCTGTTTCATTTTCTCAGTTTCCCTCTCTTCAGTTTTCCTCCCCTCACACACACACACACACACACACACACCATGTCGAGCCTTCCGTCTCCCTCGAGCTGTTGGTGTTGGACCTTTTACACGGCCGTGAGTCAGGAGGGCAAACAGACACTTGGGGTCAGACTGAAGGGAGCCAGAGCTGATGCCACATCAGAAACCACTGACTGAGCTCCGTGTTGTGTTGTGATAATCCACGTTTAGGGACAAACTCTCGGGAGAACAGACATGTTTTTCTTCAATGAATTACTTTAGTTCAGAAATAAAGACGCTGCAGTTTGATTACGTATTAACAAATAGAACCCATTCGATTTTAATGATTAATGAACCAACGATGAGCGAATTTCATCCAAGGAAAGCGATCAAGATTCAGCCAAATATGAAATATGACTGCTCTTACCTTCCTCTCAGGTTTAAACGCGACCTCTGCGGCTCGAAAGCTCTCTATCACAACTAAGCAAAATGTAGCTGCCAGCTGTTTCAAGCTAGCTAAATAGCCAAGCGCAGAGCCGGACCTACTGGAGGAATAAACACCTGACTCTGCTCTGACCTGAAGCCATTTACTGACTGGAGGAGAGCCGAGAGATTACTTTTTAACTTTTGGGGTCGAAAAGTGTTTTTTACCTTCACTCCTGTTTATCAGCCTGACTGCAGCTGCAGCGACCTACAGAGGTGACCTCCACTGTCGGATGTTTTCGTTCTGTACTCTTGATAGCCGACCTGAGCTTGAGAGGGGAAATCTAAATTACTCACATGACCGTAACGTTACATACAGGAGAGAGAAGAGAGAGAACCAGAGTGAGTGAGGGCTGAACTGTTGACTGCCGCTGTTCGTGAACGTGTGCTAGACTTGAGTGAGTTTAATTATTGGAAACATTTGGGATAATCAAAGTCAAACTCCTACGTATTATATCTTTAATTTCACCCCGATAAAAAACACAGACGGGGGGAGAAAAAGTCAAGAAAAAACACAGATTTAAGACATTAGATAGCAACATATCATGTGAACTGTAACACTAACAGCTTCTCACCCAATTAAAAAAACATACAATAATTATCTTATCTGACGACTCTGCTAATTAGTTTTAGTCTCCTTGTGTCGAAGAAATAAAAAAAAACACCCTCGGCACGACCTCACATTTGCATTCCAGTATGATAGGAGATGCAACACACACACACACACACACACACACGCACACACACAAACACACACACACACACACACACACACAATCACACCATCTCATATTAGCCTTGCTTGGATTAAACAACATCCTCGTCCTCAGCAGGGCGTCTGTCTCCGTCTGAGAGAAAAGCCTCACCAGCAGGTCTGAGTTCAAAAATATAATTGGCTGTTTAGCTTTTTTTTTTTCCTACAGCCGTTTATAAAACAGCATGTGAGCAGTCTGACGAGTTATTTTCATAATGCTCATTAGGATGCAAAAAAACCCATGAACAATAAATTTAAAAAAACACTCTGCACCAACAGTTTATTAAGATCTTTTGGTTTCTGGTGACTTTTGAACGATCAGACGTGAATCGGGTCAAATATTTTGCTCCTCCTGTCAAATGAACACAACAGGAGGGTCGAGTACGATATTTCTTTTTTCTCTTTGTTCGTTGGTTTGAGTCGAGTAACAGACCTGAAATAGAGGCACAGCTAACAGACTCTGTGTAACAATCTGCAGTAATATACGTGCACGTGTATTAATCACGTTTTTATTCGCCGTGTGCGACGCGAGATAAAGGAAACCTTCCCCATCTCATCGTGATTCGTTCAAGTAGTTTATCGCGGCCTGATTTCTTCATGCGCCCTCTCCAGCAACAGTCGCTAACATTAGCTCAGTAATGGAGCCGGCTAACACAAACAAACGACCGGCTTCCACAGAGCCTCTTTTTCCTTTTAGTTTTCCAGCTTCGTCTGATGTTTTTTCCTCACCACCTGTCTCGGCAGTGATTATCTGGACACGTCTTACAGACGAGGTCCGGTGTTGTGAATAATCCTCCTATAAGCTGAAAATCCGGCGGCGATGTACGTGAAGAGGGGCCGACCCACTCCTCGGAGCCGTGTGACTGGAACATGGATTTACTGATTCTTCTTCTTCTTTTCAGGAAAAGAAAGAGAAACTAGTCCGTCAGATAACAAATCGAGGCGTTGACCTTTTGTGTTTTGAAACCACACCTACAGAATTTGGAGCTACTTAGCGTGAAACAAACACTCTGCGATGGAGCATCGGATCCTGATAACAGCCTGAAACTTTCAGCATGACGGCGACAGCGCAGTACTTAGTGCTTGGCTATTTCTGTACGAGCTCTAATGAGGATCTTGACTTCCGGTCTCGCTGCTGATATATCAGGCGCAGGTTCACGCACCACACCGGTGTTATTCAACTCTAACGTCTCACACAAGCACGCAAACTGTAATTCCCGTCAGTTCCTCCGGCGGTCCTGAACGCCCGCAGGCCACTGGATGTGATCCACGGCACGTCCCTGAGAGGTCGCCATGGGGATGAAGAGATAAGCTCCGGAGGAATTCAAAGCCCGATCGCTGCACAAAGGACTTCATATCTGAACCACTTTCAAGTTCTCCTCTGCGGCTGCGTGTGGAAAAAAACTCAACACCAGCTTCACAAAGAAACCCTCTCTGTCTCTCTCTCTCTGTCTCTCTCTCTCTCTGTCTCTCTTCGAGGATTCAGTCCTGACGGTGCAATCACAGCGGCTGGGGCTTCATTTGAATTCCAGAGGGGCAAAAACGCTGCGACTTTGATTAACTGATAATCCACAGAATCAGCAGCAGCGGCGGCGGGGAGCAGCACCCTGTCACCCTCCAGTGTACCAACATGAATCCCAGTTGTTGCCATAGTTCTCTGACGTCTGTTGGCTTTGGCCTCGGGGGGACGACCGAGCTCAGCCGCTGTTAGCAACAATAAAAATCTGTGTGAGTTTTATTTTTTAAACGAGCGTCCACTGCTTTTCCTTTTTCCGCCACATGCAGCTGAGGTGATGTAAACTCTGAGTGCCAGAGGGGAGAATCTGAACGGGGGAGGACGGCGGAGCTGTAATTATTTTTTTAGTGTACAGTTCTGTTCAGGGTATCGATCAGTTCTGCTCGGTCTAGATTCAGAACTGAGTGCTCCCGCTGTCATAACAAAAGTCACGCTCCGGGTTTTTTATTTCATTTCTTATTTACTGTCATGCCTCCAGTGCTGAATCAGCAGCAGCAGCATTGTGAGGAATTAGTGGCGTTCATGAATTGATTTTAACAACACCGTGATCAATCTTAACAACCATTATGTTGTTCTTCTCCTATTTTAACTCTTCGCACCGAGCCGCTGGTTCAATACATCGATCCACAGCACATGGAGGGCAATCGGAAACAATGAGAGGGTGCGAGGAGGAGGATGATTTAGATAATTTCATCCAACATAAGGAGTTACAGTCAGTGATAAACCTGCACAGCGAAGAATAAATACCGTATTGTTTATTTTCACAAGCGGTTGTTCTGCTTATTATGTTCTCGAATACATTTTCTTTGAATAAGATGTCATAAAATAGTGAAAAACACACTCATGTTTGTGAATTTGTCGAAGATACAACCCAGGATTGAACTTGTGTTGTTTCGATACCGATACTGGAGTCAGAAATCCTTCCTTTGGCATTTGTATCTGCAAGTATCTGAAACAGAAACATGCTACTTTCCAGTACGGCTGCACAATCCATCTGTCAATCGCCATGTTTCCCCAAAATGTTCACAGAAAATCGACATGCCGAGGACAAAAGTAGTAAGTTGTAATTGCTCTCGCATGCCGGCTAACATCGGCCGTGCTGCATGCTTTCCAAGAAGACAAAGAAGTACAATGACGGCAGGAACAGCTGATCAATCATGTGAGCTGAATGTTCGTTACGTCAGAGTTTATCAGCAAATCTGTTTCCATGAACTCTGATTCACAAAAGACATAAAACTACCAACCTGATTTAGTCAAACTAACTCAACCGTGTCACGCTACAAGCCAAACTCTCACAGTTCTCACATGACTGATCCACCAAAACATCTGCAATTAGTCCGATATAGTTCAAAGAGTTCTTGGACACACGGGGGGTTTGTTGCTTGAAGGTGACATGCGAGGCTCTGCGTGCAAAGACCACAATCAATCCTGATCCAGTTATCATATAAAGCCGGGCCTCCCTCAGCTGTTTGATTCACTCCCCTACGAATCTAAATCATTCCATAACCATTAATTCTTTTCCAAACAGAGTAGTTGAAGTTATCCAGTGAAAACACAGTCGTTCTTCATATTGAAATATATCCCAGATGTCAGTTGTTTCCAGTGGCGTGCAGCTTTACTCCCCAGCAGCATCCAGCGCAACTCAACTGATTCTTCTGACAGCACAAGTCGCTAAATATCCATCAACGGAAAGCTACTGGTTTGTTTTTTTTGTCCCCAAGCAAACTTACATCTCAAGATAAAAGAAAAGACGCTTTAAAGAATTCATGTTCACGATTCAAAGGGTCGGACTGCACGACGATGATGGCAAACACATCCTACATTACACACCGTCATCACAGCTGATAGGAAATTATAATATATATACAATATATGTTCCTTTAACACGCTGGTGCTGGATTGGTTCTATGTAACAGAGCCTGACTGATGCACGGCGCCGATATCAGGGAGTTAAAACATTCAGATCTTTTTGCAATGATCCCTTAAAATGTGATCTGATGATGACACTGAAGCAGTGAACTTCACAGGAAATGTAATATTTACAGATTAACAGATCTGTGACAGGCCAAAAATAATCAGCTGTTGTAATCGGTCAAGCGATAAATAAAGATCAGGATGGACACGGATGGAATCAGAATATCTTTCTCTAAAAAACAACAACAAAATATATTAAAGCAGAAAGAAGAAAATCCCAATTTTTCTGCTTAAAATTGACGATTAATCGATTATTTTAAAAAACAACTCCTGGTTCAACCCAAATCACAAATAAACGAGCTGGGAGTTAAAAAAAATGAGTCTCCCTGAACTCACAGAAGCAAATGAGGTGGAGGAAATGCAGCTTCGCTTCTGGATCTGGTTTGCAGCTCTGGTTAAAAATTAGCAGGACGGCTCTAATGACTTCACACTTTGAGGAGGAGGAGGAGGGATGATTCAGTCTGTGGGCCACCAGACGTCCACCTGGTTACACACTAATGCATCCTTTTTTTTACTGCTCACTGAACATTTCAGAGCTGCTGGGACACCTTCCACATCTGTCACAGCACACACACACACACACACACACACTGCAGAGAAACATTAACCACTGAGCAAATCAGTACAAGAAACAAACAGGATTTCACTGCAGAGGAGACTTTTATCACCTGAGGCTGAAAACAAATGGCCTTCACACAGATGAGACACAGTGCTGGTGGTTCACAGTCTGTATTTGGATCCAGAACAGTAAAAAAACAACAACAACAAAAAACCCCATTGTGATAAAATCTGGAAAACTGATATCTTGGTTTGTGGTTTGAGTTTCTCCTGCAGCACAGATACAACCACACTGACTCCTCACAGGTCTCAGATCAGATGTGTTTGACTCCCAGCTTACCTCGGGAATCCTCCAGCAGACGGTTTGATGTTGCAGTTTTTCACAGGACGAAACTCAGCAGAGGATGGTGGATCATCTCATCTCCAAACCGATCGTTCAACCGAACCTGAGCAGCAGCAGCAGCATGCTCTCCGATCAGCTGTTGTGCTGCTGATCAGTCTGATTAGCCCGTTCAATAATCTACAGCGCGGATAAAAAAAAAACCGCTACGCACTTCTGTCTTTGGAGGCGTTAATGTCAGCGTCCCTGCGGGCTCTCCGCTCCACATCACGCAGTCAGTCCCCCTCCTCGTCTCCTCCCTCCTCCGCAGCTCCTCTCAGCCCCTCACAGCGGCGGTGTGGATGTGTGATGCGGGCGGTTTGGGTCGACCTGTCGGTTTTCTGTCCGACGTGAGAGAGAAGAAGAAGCTTTTCTGCTCGACGCTGCGGAGAGGCAGCGCCGCACCGTGCGCCCTGCGCCGCCACACGGGCCAACAGCACTGCCTGCTGTACTTAAAGGGACACAGCAGAGCTCCGGGAGGCGCAGTGCTGCCCTGCCGCAACTGTGCGCTCTGCTGCGGGGCCACACCGCTGCTGCGGACAGGCCGGTGTGGTGGCTGCATGTCCAAACACTCAGACACTGTTGATTTTATTAAGAGAATCTGAGTCTAATCTGCAGCTGCTGGCAGGAAGGAAATGCAGAGTGGCAATAAAAGGAGTTCCACTGCAGCCATGATTGATATTGATAATTTCTGCATGTGTTGTTTACCAGCAGCACTGACACCTCATGAAGCGCCTCATCAGACAGTAAACATGTGCAGCCATCCCTGTTTAACAGCAGCGAAGACAGATCCCAAAGCAAAAAACGACCCACCTTCATCACCGTTCTGTTATAAACGATCCAATCCAATGTTTCCAATCCAAAGAACATTAAAAACCACAAAGATTATAAGCTAAATGAATAACTGAACTACTTCCCCTTTTTCCCAGATGTCTTCGGGCCCCCGAACATTTGTCTGGTTTGCAGATTTGCTCAGTTTGGGTCGATGTTGCACGGATAAGACGATAGAGAGACAACTGCAGGTCTTTAGTGTCGCGTGCAAACACATTTCCCTGTTTGTGGGACAATAAAGGAAACTGATACTGATACTGAAACAAATTCGTGGCTTCATGTTCGGCAGTATGTCTGTCTCTGTCTCCCCAAACAACAATCCATCGTGGCTCACATGTTTTCCAGTACGCTTGTGATGGTGATAACACAGATAACTGGGCTTTATGTTTCAGTAATATGTAGTTAGACAACCCACAAAGCTGTGCTGATGCTCAGGAACCAAAAAAAACACTTTGTTAGTGACGCAGATGGAGACGCACGGACTTCCTGTGAAGAATAGTTGGGTTTTGCACGGCACAAAAACAGCTGGAAACGTCCCCCTGTGTCCTTAAAAATACCTGAAGGTGTGACTGTCGACCTCGGTGGTGTGACTGGGCTGCAGCAGACGACCATCGGTGTTGTGTAACTTAAATGTTTCCTCTTTTAATAATTACTCTTCTGCTAATAACATGTTGGATTCATGTTCATTTAAATGTTCACTATGTGTTCACTAACTCTCCCTGCAGAAACTCTGACGACCACAAAGAGTTTGCAGACCTTCTGCTGAAGACGACAAGAATATTGATTTAACTTTATACATTTTTGTTTTTTATGTTGAGTTGTTTCTGCGTGTGCAGTGTTTGCCAGAAAGCATGTGGAAGTGTGTGTTTGTGTGTGTGAGCTGTGAGACAAAAACTCTCCCTTTCCTTCCTCCCTGCGAGCCAAACATCACCGTGTCACGTTTTTGATTAACGCTCTTACAGTTTTTTTGCTTACTCTGCCTTCTGATTTCTAAACCTGATCTCCATTCCACATCCCCGCTCGCAATCCCACCTCCAGATGTCCGGCTGCTGCTCGCAGGACTCCCAGATCACGGGGGAGGTTGATGCTGGTTGGTGATCATCCATTCCGGTTAACTGCAAATCTCCTCGTGTGTAAACTGTGCTCTTCAATCAGTTTTATGGTTCGGTGCCTGGCAGTCACGGCTGTTAAATCGTTGGCTTAGAGCGACTGCATCGCACAGATCTTTAAGAACGGCACGTACGCAAAGAGAGCTTCACATGCGAGCAGAGCGAACATGTAGACAGGACGTCTGCAAGTCCACCTCATAAAACTCATGGAGGTTTAAGGAAAGAGTCTCACCTGTGTCTCAGTCCTCTCTGGCTCCAGCACCTGCAGTCTGCACCAAGCACTCGGTCATTAGGAGCTGAGCACTGGTCCGTCTGATGGTGCGCTGACACAACCGAGATGACTCTGCATATTTCAGCACGCCATCAATTCATGGGGTTGGTTGCTTGTCCGCGCTGTCGCCCGCGGCGCTTGTCACCTACAATTACTCTCCTCTACATGGTGACTCAGCGACGGACTCCAACTTAGAGGGGCACTCTTTTCAAAATCACCAGTGTGCAGCAGTGTTATTACTCACGTTGAATCAGGCAGACCGGACGGGACAGCAGCCAAACAACAGAGTCCAACAACTCTCAGGCTGGAGGAGAGAGGACGGATTTCGTTTGCTGCATAAATGCAAAACAGCTCTCGTATTTTTATGTCTTTTTGGGTGGGCACATGCATGCATTTTGGTTTTAGAGGTCAGTAGTAGGAGGAAGATCATGTGGCGCAAGAGATAAAGCGGTCGACGCAGCGTCAAACACGCGATCATCTGCATCCAGAGATTGCGTGCATTGTGCGTTGGCCTGTGTGTGTGTGACCACCACTGGTTTGTCTACCCTTCAGCTGCAGAAGAGAGAAGTAAATAGACAATAATGGGCGCATTGTGTTTTAAAACCGGCTCTGTGGAGGGGGAATGTAGGCGGCGGTATGAAAAGGGGAATGGAGAGAATGTGCCTTCGTTTTCAGATTGTGACCGGTTTAAATGGTTCTTCTGATGTTCCTGTTTCATGTCGGGATCTGACAAACCGGCGTTGCGAGCAAAGATAGCACACAATCCCAAAAAATAACCGGTGTGAAATCACGCTGATGGATTTCTCGCTCCTTCCAAGGAGTATTACAATGCAGGACCACACATCTGAGGCACGAAGCATGAGGCCGAAATCTATCAAAGACAAAGACAAAGGGGGTGTTTCACTGGCTTTTGTGCTGTAAACATCGTCTCATGTGAATTCTCGCCTACAGTACGGGAAGAGCATCAATATTGTGAGTTTTCATGAGAAACAGGGCTCATTCGTCACGTCTTTGAAATGTGATGAAAAAGAAAGAAAGGAGGTCTTATGTGCCGCTGGAAGAATGAAAGATATTCCCTTTAGGCGAGCTGTCGACGTCACATGCTGGTGTCAACACGACGATCGCTCCGTCTCAGGTTTTCTTAATCGGAGCGCTCACGTCTTTCAGAAACATTATTGTCGGAGAGCTTTATTGTTGAAGCACCATTAATTGTCACATGAGATCAGGGAGGAGGTAAAGTGCACTTGGGAACGTCAGTGTCGCCTCGAGCGCGTCGGGAACAATGAAGCGGCGGCTCTGTAACTCCAGCTCATCCTCCAGAGAGAAAGGTCGACTGAACTTCCCTCTGTGGAGGTGTTTGAACGTCACGTGCGCGCCACGGAGAGGCGGCGGCTGGAGAATGAGGTAGTGGGACGAGCTGGTTCCCACAACGAGTGCGTTCTCTGATCATAACACGTGAGACGGACCTCAGCTGCTCGCCATCATAATCTACTTTCCTAGAGAAATGAATACGTTTGTGAAATGTCAGAATTTCAGAGTTACATGATGGAAAACTGAGAGCAGCAGCTAAATCTCTGCTGAGAAGATGGAAGCGGCGTCATGCTGGCAGCTGTGTGAGGCCGAGCCACAGCAGAGGATCGAGCTGAATACGAAACACCTGCGTGATAACACACCCACAATCTTGACGCCTCGCGCTGGTGTTCAGCAGGTTTAATGTTTGCCATCTTTGTCCTCTTAGTGTGTCAGCATGCCTACGTTTGCTAATTAGCACTGAACACAAAGTCCAGCAGAGGCCGATGGAGATGTTGATAGTTTTTGCAGATGTTTGGTCATAAAACCAGGAACTGGAAACATTTAAAGTCTCCCTGCAGCCAGAAATGTGTTTGTCTTCTTGCAGATTTTGACGGCAGCAGGCTGTTAAAACATTTATAGCTCAAAGTAAACAAAGTAAACGCTCACTGAAAATCTGGACCTATAGCCTGATTGGTGACATCACAAATAGTCTGGAAGCCAATCCTGGTCCAATACTCAGCATAGAGTGACGTCTATGTGCCGTGTTGCAGAGATGCCTCCTGAGGTTAGCATGCTAACCGGCTAGCCCCGGCCCGTCAACTTCATTTGGCATGAGGACGGTAAGTCTGACAGGAACTCCACAGACCTCAGAGACGAGAAAAATACAACTCAACACCTTCTGAATTCAAGTTTCTCTCTTTTACAGAACCAAGAAGAACTTAGTAACCTTGTCAACTCATCGTAAACCACACAAACACAATCTGAATCCTCAATTTTCAGGTTGAGATTAGAAAATGTTCCAGCAAAGTCCTGATGTGAGCCGCTGTAAATCACCTCTGTACTGCATCGCCTGTCGATCTGAGAGTTCAGCTGCTGTCCAGACCTCAGTGATCGCAGCCGCCCGTCGTCAATCAACTGTTTGATTAATCAGCTAATTGTTTCAGCTCTGCATCTGTTATGCAGTCACACAAAACTGCCACACACAACAAAAGCAAACCAGTTTTCCTCTCCTTATTTTTAACTGGTGTATCGCTGATTGTGCTCGTGTCCGGGGCCAATCAGCTGATAATCACGTGTCATGTTTATCGGCCTGCGCTGTGATTAATGATCCGCCCGGCGGCTGTGCACCCGCGGGGATCGATCAGCGATTGCCGATGAACCCTCCCTTCAGTCTGACGCGCTTAAAGGAGACATCAACACCGCCATGTTTTTCTGTTTCGTGCTCTGCGGTAATCATCTCCAGCTACAGTTCCTTTTTTGGGATAGTTCTCATTGATTTTCCCAGGAAGAAAAAAGGAGAACACCATCAGTGAGTGTAGCTGTTGCTTCGCACTTTGTTTGACCTTTAAAGCCAATAAATACGTGCCTCCCACTCCGCAGGCAGCTTTTTGGCTGAAGTCGTAATTACATAAGAAGATTTGCGGTTTCATGTTGTGAGTTCTTCTGTTGTTTGAGGGTTTGAGACACGTTACATAAATGTCAGCTTTCTTTGCTGTGATTCAAGGACGTTCGCGTTTCTTTTCTATTACTTTAACAGCGGAAAAAAACAGCATTTCAGAGATTCCCACACACACACAGCTCATTCTCACACGGCCAGAACAACTTTAAATCTTACCTCTGTGAAACTAAAAGACAAACCACCAGAATATAATCTTCTCCTCCACCTCCACTCTGACAGCGAGGACGATGTATGGCTGCAGGCCGATGTTGTTGTTTTTACCTTGGTGTTCGCCCTCTGGGACTGGAACACAGAGCAGAACCAGGGAACTGCTGCTCCAAACTCCCTGATGGTTATTCTCACAACCCTGAAGTGACATTATCATTGCAGATCCATCGCACTCATCACGTCGGCCGCATGATGAGTGAATTAAAGAGCGACACCGCTGCTGTCCTCTTATGACTGTTCCACTCAAAGTATCGGTATCATTGTCATCTCCGGTTTTAAAGACTCATTCGGCTCAGACGTTTTCACACATCCTCCCTCTTGCTGCCTGTCTTATAGATAAATTAATCTCTGTGGTCACGCTGCACCTGCAGTAAGCAAGATGTAGTTCAAGTCTGTAAATATTTGTCATGTCAAGCAGTGAGTGATGATCTGCACGGCTATGTCAGTGTCACTCTGTATTCTGAGAGTTTGGATAAGCTGAAGTTCAGTGACTGAGTGGATGTTGTGCATCAAGTCCAGGTGACAGCCAGCGACTTGTTTCCTGTCATACTGTGTCCTTCAGCGACGCTGAAGTGTGGGTCAGAACCGGACTGAGAAGCTCTGTTAGAAAACAAAATGCTACAGTTTGTAGGTGGCTGTTTGTTGGACCCCAAGAGCAGACGCCAAGATGGGGAATAGGTTGCTGTTGGTTCACGCTGGTGGTTCAGCAGATGGGGGTAGCTGTACCACCAGGACTTGGGAGAGTCCAGAACCAGCCTTCTTTCTATTAGATCAGTACGAAACAAAACCTGCCCAGTAATTAATACAACCAGCTGGTTGATTCTGCCTCGTCATAGCACAGAAATCAGGGTTTCTTCTAGGATGTAGAGCAGGTTTTGCGGTTATCGGAAGGTCAATGGTTTTCGAATCCTGCGGCTCCAACTAGCTGCATTTCAGAATATCCTTGAGCAAAGTACTGAACCCCAGATTGCTCCTGATGAGCAGTTGGCACCACCAGTGTGTGAATGTGTGTCTGAATGTGTTGTAAAAAGCTTTTGGGCTGGAAAAGCGGGATGGAAATGCTAACAGTAGCCAGGCTGCTAGCTGTTGCCTTTTTGTAAATACTGTCTTTGCGACAGTAGCGCCAACAGTAATACCACCGCAGCAGGAACTCAAGAGGAGCAGGGACTTCTGTTTTTACACACCCTGGATTTAGAGATCGAGTGACCATGTGATTCCACAAAAGCCATCTTGCTACATAAGTGCTTGAAGCCTCACATGCACAGTCGTTGAACCAGTGAAGCATCAGTTAGATCAGAACTGGAGAATATTGTTTTTTCTTGTTGGGAAATATTGTCCTTGCACATGTAGCAGAATAATTTCACAGTGTGGCATAAATACTTGTACCTAAGTGAAGGATCTGAACTTCCTCCCATCTCTGACAAATGATGATGTAGTGGACCGGGCCGTGAAATCAATCAGTTTCCAACTGGCTGAGAGGAAGAGGGCGATGCCTGGCGAGATTTACTGTGGTGAGACTCCTCTGTGAAACCTGATGACGGATGCTGGTATTAATAATTCAGCAGTCTCTCCCAAAAAACTACCAAAAAAAAAAATAGATCCTGCATTATTTAAAGGGCGCACTGAATTAATTAGAAATCTGAATTAAAGATGAGATTATCCTGAGCATTCAACTTAAACCCTCGGCCGCGGCACTCCAGCAATCAATGGACGAATCAGTTTTTACTGTAGATTATACTTCGAATATAAAAAAAGGATCCAGTTGTAAGACGGAGGCTGCAGCCTCGCTCTGTAATTGCTATTCAGGAAGTGTCTCAATGTCGTCGCTGCAGCTCGGGGTAGTGTTACCAGAGACCTACATCCTTCAGTCACCATTAAAAAATAATGATTCTTTCACTGAGTTTCATTTGATCCTTTTGACTCTGCTGCCTGCCTTATCTCATCAGACACATCTGACACAGTTTGTGATGTTTGGTCAGTCGTCTCGTTTCCTGGGCTGTGCTATCGCTGTCTCACACACACACACACACACACAAACACACACACACACCCTCATGTTGTGATTCTCATCCTCATTGCTTTATAAGTGCTGTGAAACGTCGTGCCGGCCGATAAGCATCTGCATTAAGTCCAGATTTTCCTTTGTATATTTTTAAAAGGATCTGATTTCATATTCCTCTCCTCTGTTAAAAAACAGCCCTCTGAGCTACTTTCACCAGCTGTTAGAAGATACTTTCTTCTGTTTTAAACACAGAAAGCATTAAAGGAAACGTGGACGAGCTGCACACGATGACTGATGTCATTAACTGAGATGAGACTCCCGCTTTCAAGTGGCTTTGTTGGAGTTCCCTGAACGCACCACCTCTTCTATCATGTCTGCTCCGACTCTTGTATTATTAAAGACTGCAGTGTGGCTGATGAGAGACAACAAAGACTTTGAGTGTGTGTGTGTGTGTGTGTGTGTGTGTGTGTGTGTGTGTGTGTGTGTGTGTGTGTGTTTGACTTATATTACAGGCAGATATTAACACAACTACTCAGTAAAAGAGCTGAGCACGTCTGTGTTGTCCTGCGTTTAGGAATGGATCTGGAGCTGTCGGATGTCGCTGGATCAATCCGGTATTAAACTATTTCTTTTATGATAGCTTCCTACTGGATTTTTGGTGTACACAACACTTACACAACAACCAGAAATAGCAGTACAACCAACCATATTACACACAGAGAGACACAAAAGACCATAAAGCCCTCCAACATCCTAGAAAGCATGAACATACGCACAATGTTCCCACGAGCTGCAAGCTTTGTCGCTCTCCATGGACCCTTCTTCTTCTTCTTCTTCTTCTTCTTCTTCCTCCTCTCTTTTCATTCAGGCACCTCTGGGAACATCTACCTCTCCCGGCTCCTGCAGCCTCACGTATTGACAGATCTGCTCTCCTCTGTTTTACTATCTCCTTATATCTGTAAAGTCTGATGTTTTCTGTTTTGCTGCTGATTATCTTGTGTGTCCCTCCTTCAGGTCACCGCGGTGGAGAGGAGGTCGCGTGGCAGCACTTGGCGATCCCTCGGCCGGCTCAGTCGCCCTCCTGGATCCACACACTTCACATTATTATATAATTAGTATGTGTTATTGTGATTTTGTTGTTTTATTCTGCACATGCAACATCTATTGTCTGTCTGTCCATCCTGGGAGAGAGATCCCTCCTCTGTGGCTCCTCCTGAGGTTTCTTCCATCTTTTTTTCCCTGTTAAAAGTTGTTAAAAGGTTTTCGTTGGTGTTCACTGTACAGGTTGCAAAGCCCGCTGAGGCATCTATCTACACATATATGGAAACACCATTCTGAAACTGCAGAGAAGAAAAGGCTCCACTTTGTCTTCAGATCCCCAAGGCTGTGACCGATTTCCTCCAACTTGATGCAGTTTGAAATTGCTTTAATCACCTCTACACACTTTGCTTTTAATATGAGAAGGTGTAGCAGATTCCCATCAAGGTAAAATGAACTGTTGAGAGTCGTAATGCAGGTTTGGAATCCCTCAGACAGGGTCGTGAGTGTGTCCAACAAGAAATGGGCAACACAGAAAAAAACACGTGAAGATGGTTTGCAGGAGAGTGGTTACATCTTAATAAATCTTGGATGCTCTCGCTTTAATCCAGTGAGCTCGTTGGATGATTTGACATCGAGTAAGGCTGCGTCGGGTGCAAACAGAAGAGGTGTAACCTTTCAAGCTGTTTTTAAATGAATCCTGGGAATAATAACGCCAAGTAAACCTCAAAAATACAAAAAATAAACGTCTTGAATCTCAATTTCAATACAGCAAAAAAGCTGCAAATGTGAGATTAAGAGGTTTGTTTTCACACATACTTTAAGTAACATCCCTACAAAATAAAGCTGAGTGGTCGTGTCAGAACCACAGATCACCGCTGCAGCATCATCCCTGCGCCGGAAAAATGATGACGCTCATAAATTCTAATCACGCGATTATGCTTCTTGATCCAAAACCAATGTATGGACCTGAACACGGTTCAGCACAGCGCAGTGCATTAACCTACTTTACAGAGCAGGATTTTTCTTTCTGTGCTCATCGAAGCGTTTGTTTTGTTTTTTTGTTTGGATGACGTGTAACAAAAACTCATTCTGGTAATTGGTATTTGTGTCTCTTTAGGAAATTGCAGGGTGTCAGATTGTTTAGCCGGGCCCAGAACAACCAGCCCTTTACTGATAATTACACAGCAGTGGAAAATCTGTCACACACACAAGAACACACACAGTCGCCCACATATAGACATCCCCAAGCTCTCAGAAGTATATACACAAACACACAGTGATCCTGGGTGCCCAATTACCAACTTAATCACCTTAATTTTGCTTAAAACGGCTTGAGCTGACTCGTGCGGGTCAGCGTTTTTTTTGTTCTGAGCACTCACACCCCAGAAAATAATATAGATTTGGAGCCGGCTGTCAAATGGCAGCTCAGTTGTGTCACCATCATCATCCATTCTGAGCACGCCCAGGAGAGCCGACCCACTTAATTGTGCGATTCGTCTCAGCGGCGTCCTCCCTCACTTGCGTCTCTTTCCTGCCACTGACACTGTGAATAATTTCAAATGACCTCAAAAAGGGAAGGAAAGTTAATTTGCGTTTCATCCGTCCACACTGTGCACACTGCAACGCGGTGAAAATCAATAACGATCAGCAGGAATCGACTCTCGCTGTTTGTTTGACACAGTTAACGGGCAGCACGCCCTCGGCTCGGGCTCGGGCTCTGTTTTGAAGTCTGGCTGAAATTAAATCCTGTGTTTTGTCTGCTGCTGCAAACATGTCACAGCGATGTTCTGGAGACACGGGAAATGCCACAGAAGTGGTCTTGAGTCCTTTGTCGAGCGTTATTTTGTCTGTCTGTCTGAATGTGGACAGATATTGTCAATATGATAACGTCACAGCTGTGCAAAATGCAGTCGTGATACTTTACAAGTACGTAGTTAAGATAATAATGAAGTGCAGTCCTTACTTTGGTTACCTCTACGAAACAGGATTAGGCCTCAGTGAATGTTGTTGTAGCTGGACTTTAATTCTTTCAGACACCTGAACTGAATCTAAGTGGACTGCAGCACTCAACTTGACCACGTTGGTATCAATATTTATGCTCTTAAGTGTTTGTTTTTCCCCACTGGAAGCGTGTGGCTGAGCTTGATGCGAACATTAACAGACTTCCCAACAAGGCCGCAGTTTTTGTCCGTGGGAGCAACATCACAAATCATAAAAAATACACCAAATATACAAACGGGTTTATCGTTTACATCTCAGCTGTGTAGCAAGCTAGCTGTCCTTGCTGCCACGGGGTTAGTTTACTTGTTAGTTAGCTAACATAAAAACCTGACCAAGCTGTTTAAAGCTGCAAAAGTTGTCTGTTGTCCTTCGATATTTAATAAACCAAGACACCGACACAACAGATTAGAGAGCAAGAGGTGTCCCGTACTCTCTCACTCCCTCAATCCCCAAAGATATTGTGACTTTCGTATGTTTTTGTAACCTTGCAACAATAAATTGTCGCAGTTTTTTCTGTGACCAAAATAGCTGCATGAAGAATAAACGCTGCCTAGCTTCTCACCTCGACCTGCAATCATCAACTCTACAAGCACTTCTGCACCTCATTTAGTTATATATGTTAAATCAAAACCACATGGACTTAATAGTCATCCTAGAAACTTCCACAGTAAGATCTTTTCTTGAGGTGTCCCCCAGGGCTCAATGCTTGGACCTTTGCCACTTTTACTTTTTACGTCACCGTGACTTCAGAGTCGTGCGAGACTCGTAAATGCCCAGGCAGACCAGCCATCTGCATCAACACCCCCGTGGTATGTGCGGATAAGCAATGATTCCTAGAGTAGAGATTACTCATAGCAGATGAACAGCGAGTGGAGTATTCATGAGAGATTAGAAGCAGTTGCGTATCACAAGTCAGGAGGATAATCTCAAACAAGAGATAATCTCAGTAACAAGTATAATGCTGCGATCCACTTATACTCATCTTAGTCATCCAGCTCAGGCATATTAATGACTGTAATGTCATTATGATAATGACACAGATGTGACGGTAAGCATTTCAGTGTGGGTGCTTCCACCTGAGGAGATATAAATCAGAAAACATACAAGACGGCACATGTGGGGTAAGAATGAGACAGACTGTACTCGGATGGTGTTTTACAAAAATCTATTGAAGTTGAAACTGGTGCAAATGTAGATATGCAGTAAATTAATCAACCTCAGGGCTTAATTCAATTCCCTGCTGGCTTTATATAAGCAGACTAGATATATTGAAATTGCTGTGCAAACTCATTAGGTTTGCACGACGGAAGGAGTTCATTCTCGCATTCAAAGACACATAGAAAAGATATTTTCATTGTCAGGTATCAGACATTTTGCGAGATGAAAGACTTTTCTGATATGCATACCTACAACCTGGAACATCTATTCCAGCGTCATCCGAAATCCAATAAACTTGTTCGCTGGAAGTTCCTTTGATCGAGCATCAGCTTCTATTTCATGCTATCAGGAAGTACAAAGAGACTCGCTCGCTCTACAGAAACCATATTTCTTTATGGAAAGCTATCAGTTCTGAGCCGTGGAGTCCGGACTTACTGAGAGAGATCTGCACAGACTCCACGTGACCACAAATCCAGTCACACTCGAGCCTCGAGCTCAATCAGGAGACCTTTTGAAGACATACGACGTCTTTCGTGTCTGTTTTATTTTCGCGAGTGAAAATAGATAACCCGTCGTCCTCACTGTTCCTAGAAAAGCAAAACGGACTCTTCATGAGCTGCAAAAACAGCGGTTCATTTTTGGGAGAAAGGCCAACTAATGCCGTGAGCTGTGGCCTCATTACCAGCAGGAGGTGAGTTCTATTTATGGACAGACTGGTTGTGTGTGCACATCCCAAACAGCCTGAAAAAGAAATCCTCATTAAACAAAAGGCAGAGGCGCACTGTAGCGTCCCGAACCTCAAAAGCTCTTATCTGCATATGAATAGTTGGCAAGATATACTCATTAGCATTTTAATGGCTTGAAATGGAAAAAAACATAAATAAACAAATATGCCTGTTCAGACATACCGGACAAATCCTGTATGCATAAATGTAAAGACTGCCATGTTAATCCTTTGAATAGGCTGCTGAGTGTACGACAGAAGCTGAATTAATTCAAAGCCGGCGGGATTCAAACTTCCAGCAGTTTACATTCCTGTCCTCTACATGTGAATAAAAGCCTTTGAACCCTTTATTTTTTACATTATATTCTATGCTGATTGTGCTGCTTCACTATAGATAACTACAACATCACAGTTTGGCATGGAGAACAACAAACAAGCCACAATAGCGGGTCAGTTCAGAGTGAGTGTTGCAGTGGAGAGATTTGATCCTGGAGAGTGAAATCATGAACGTCAACAACCACAAAGAAATTAGATAATAGTGTAAAAAACCCTGAAATTATAGAGGAATGAATGAATGATGACGGAAAACTGGCGACAAAAAGACTTGCAGCTCTCTGTGGTGGTGCACATATTCTTTAAAGATGGTTCATCATATATTAAAGCTCAGTTTTTGTTGATGTTGACTGATTGTTTGGCGAAAAACTGCACCGAGCAGCCCGTGAGAGGAACACACAACCAACTCAGAGCTCGCTTATATTTCAGATTTCAAAGCTAGAAGACACCTACATTTTTAGAAACTGAGACCTTATTGTCAGTCAGATTGTAGCTGGAACATTACCAACATCTGCAGACTCATGTATGTACAGTAAAGGGACGTTCTCACACAGGGGGAACGACAGTCTCTATAAATGCATCACCAATATCTGCATGCTGGTGCTCCTTCCTACTTTCATCCCACAGCCCGAGTCCGCTACTGCTAAAGAAATAAACATGCATGCATTAGTATGAAACTTTATTGATGCTTCCACTGAAACATCCTGTCAGTAGTAACTATCATTACACTTATTTAAAGAGCCAATGACTGCAATGGGAACTGAAGAACTGAAGTGCAAATGTGACGGCGGCGCTCTGAAGAGGCTCTGAAGTCAATCAGACGCTCGTCATAGAGAGAAGCTCCTGCTGCGCCTTAGCAGAACTCTGCGTTAATCAATACCCACTTCCTGCTCCCCTCGTGACAGGATGTATCATGGGCACTAAATTAGTGTTTGATCAATAGCCATAGACAGGGCGGCCCAAGGGGCAGTAAATTAATGGTTATACGTGGGAGAGGGGAAGTGTTCGTGGGCCTGAATGGGCAATGAAGAGGGCAGACGGGTCACTGGCGGGTGTGAAGACGTTCATCTGTGCCAGGGAAGAAGTTCAACCAGCTAAACCTCGTGTTGGAGGAGTTTCAGATCGTGTCTGCTCCAGATATATATACTGTATAGTGTGTGACGACAATTACACATGAAAAAGAGGCGCAAAAACAAGCAAAATGTCCACTTTCCTCTGTTCCTTCCTTTACTTGTACCGTGTGAAAGGAAAGAAGAAGCCATCTGTTTTAATTTGTGTGAGCGTGCATGTGTGTGTGTGTGTGTGTGTGAGAGGAGATGATGAAGTCAAGGAGGCAAGGATCAAGGTTGATTACACACTGGTCACAGGCGTGGTGCTGGGAATTATGAAGCAGAGGGGAGTTTTACCTCGTCATTAACCGCTTCATCCACAGACGGTGACGACTCAGTGACGTGAGCCTGCTGCTCTTCATCTGAAGGATCCACAGCGGCTCACTTCAGGCTCTGTGGGGTCACAGTGACGCTTGCATACATGCAGCGTTTCTACAGATACAATGAAAACTCTGGTGTCTCTTGAGGACGTTACAGCTGAAGTGGCAGCGTGGTGCGTTCGATGACACTCACCAGCTTGCAGCAAAACTCCAGTAAAGAGCCAGGAGGAACCTTGAGACAAGGCTTCAGTTAGAGCAAATGTACATTACAAAATAAGAAAATAGATAAACCGAATATACAAAGTCGGTACAGAATAATCGTCCTTTATCTAAACGGGTCATTGAGATTAAAACTGAACAAAATAAACATACACATCTCAGAAAACCACAAGCTAAAATGAAATACAGGAACAAGAACCAGGACGTTTTCTAGAAATGATTTCAGAGGAGATGATATGAAGTGACATCGACCCACACTCACTATTTTTCACAAACATTTTTAAATTAACTTCAGTTCCTCCCCAGTAATGATCGATGTCTGCAGATTATTCCAGGAAGAAAAGGGCTGCCGGGTCGATGTTGAATTTATTACTCAATATATGTTTGTATAGGTTAATTTGAGGGTTGAAAGCGGATGAACTAAATCTGTCTCTAAGGTTTTAGGGGCCATTTTATAACATTATGAATTAAAATCGGCCTGAAAAGGCGAGAAATTGAGCTGCTAACACTGTTTGTCAATTCCTGAAAATAAACTCATGGGCCTGTCATGATTTATTTATCACTATTTAACTATTATATTTTTTCTACTATAGTAATATATAGTAATCACTAATGTACTGTCACGGTCATTCTGAAAACTTATATTCAGTGTTGTATGCGTTTAAAAAAATACAAAGAATAAATCACCAGACTTTAATAGGATTCACAAATCAATAGAGGAAATGTTCTCAAACATGCATGTGAGTTGTGCAACAAAATAATTGATCTGATGTATTTGTGGCACCAGAGGACAGAAGATGAGACAGTTTTGGTTTCCTACACGTCGTCCCTGCTGCTCTGCTGCCACCCAGTGCGTCTCTGAGGTATCGATCCAGACGACACATGTTTGCTTTACAGTTTTTACTAGTTGTTTAAACAGTTTCCCTGAAACTACAGCTCAGTTTCTTAAAACTCTGCAGAGAAAACTAGAAAATGAAACTATTTAGTAAAAACTGAAAGGATCCCTCACTCAAAACCTCTTTTCAAAACTGATTTATTCTTTATTTTTTTGTACACAAACAGCTGTTACATGTAGCGAAGTTAAACAAGGATGTCATAAATTTAAAACACACACCATCAAAATACAGTTTGTATGTTTTGGCGTCATGAGTGATTTCTTATAGAAACTCAGATTAGTTTACATCTTTTAAAATGATCTTTTCTTCAGTTCTTTCTCTCCGTATTTCTCCTACTTCACCTTTTTTCCTCTCTGTTATTATTTTCCCTCCAATATTTT